>JABASC010005107.1:0-10747 GCA_019776185.1 Plutomurus gul
ACTTGTACATCAACTATGTATGTGCTGTAGAATTTTTTTGTCGTTGTATTTGCGCTGCATGAGTTAATTCGAAGCGAATCGAGAGAATGTTACGATTACTCTCTGCAGTGTCAACTGCTCAAGGACGCTCCACTAGCAATTATTTGGTATTTGCGTGGAGATACTGCTCAGATGTAAATTGCGCGAGCTGCTAATATAAAAGACAAGTTACAATGTAGTCACTGCGCGCGTCTCTCTGCATACGCAGAGTACACGGGAGGGAACACTGAAATATTTTTCAGAACAACAACACCTTCGCTTGCCAAACCAACTATTTGTCTAACCAACTCTTTTCTTAGCTAGTTAGTTTATGGTGGCTTGGCTTGGCTTCGCTGCATTCAACAAGACAGACGACTGTCTAGCCACTATATTATATGGCAGCAGGGAGAGTCAAACCAGCAAAAGACTTTCCTAATCACCCTTAACTGACTATTTATTTATTTATTTATAAATTAAATTATAAGAACACTCGAAAAATGATTTACTTGCACTCTTGACTTGTACAAGTAAATGATATTGGATTTGAATTTTAATCCAAGGATTAATTTTTAAGAAGAAATAAAATTAAAATTGCTGAATATTATTGAGTTGTTTGGCAAGTTACAGCATTGTCCACAACGCAATTGTGCTATTCTTCAAGGTGGCATCGTATTTAATAATGTGCTCACTTTAAGAAATGTTTTCAAGTGGCCACAAAAACTTTTGAATATTTATATGGTCACTCATTAAAATACATTGAATATGAATGAGTCGAAAGAACAACATAGTGTGGTAATACGAACGCATTTGCCGCCAGTACATGGTAAATGTATGTACTACATACATACATACAATACTATAGTAACAACTATGAATAGACTCGCTGGACTAGGGATTATACGGGTCTATGTATTCAGCATATTTAGCGATAGCAGGCCCCTATATGATTTAATGGCTAAAACAAAATTACTGTATTGAGTTTGATGTATTTACTGATAATTCATTAATGTGAACTGTTTTAGTGTTTTGAAATGTAAATTTTCTCACTGGACTGCTGATCACTTATTATTATTGTTACTCCAAAGGTTTTCTCATGGCAATCGTTGTGGGTAAGCTTAAAAATAAAAATTAGTATAAGAGTGTGTGACTCATCGTACCTGTTCCAAGTATATTAGTTAACATAAAGTCTAAAAATGTAGCTGTCTTGTGTGCACTACAAATTACGTGGTTTAGTGTTCGCCAACATAATGAAGACTGCAAAAGAATGCGGCCGAGCGAGTGCATAATAATTCACTGCTGGTGATAAGTGAACAACAGAATTTCTGTTATCAGTTTATAGCATTCTATTTTGTTTTTGCGTTCTATATTAGACGGTGTACTTATTATGCATTGGTGAGAGAGAGAGAGAGACTGGGGTTGGATTTTATTTTTCAGCTGGCACATTAAAGGAGAGTTAATGCGGTTATGTTATAGTATTGTATTCTGTGTGTGAAGGGGAAGTCAAATCAAGACTAGTCGAGTCTCAAGAAAAGAATAGAATTTCATCGCTTGTCTTGCTACAATTGCATGGGAATTCCATACACCTACCACTGACTGCAGCTCTCAAGTGGTGTCTGTCCGTGTACTTTCTATTAATTTCCAAAGGTAGTCCAAGTTAAGGTTTTTCCATTTCTTGCACATTTCCTTAATCTGCACCATAATAATTACTGGTAGTCGAGTGGAACGGTGTTATGGTCGTGGTGGCAGTATATATGTACATAGTAGCCAGTGTATGTTTGTGTGTGCCTGTGGCACACCATTAAATTCTGATACAATTAACAATGCATTCAAAAATTCGCATTTAGACTGCTCAGGTTGTAAACAAGTCTCGTTTGACAGGAACGCAAATAACCATTTATTTCTCCGTGTATAATAATTAGATTCTGTGGATTTTTTCGTTCACACGCGGAATTCGAATTAGAAACTAAACTGTGTATTAGATAATAAAATAGAAAAATATTAACACAGCAAATTGATGAAGGCGAGAGATTAATTCTTCAACCATGAGGTATTGCAGAGAAGAAGAAACGATGATCGAATGAATGTAGCAGGAATTCCAGGAAAGTTACACGTGCTTGCTTGTTATAAAGTGATAATAAGACATGTATACTGTTCTGTACTACCTGCCAAGCTGGATTTCATTATCTGTGGGTCTTATTTGTACAGATCAATAAGATATTTTATGGCATGCTTTGCCTTGAGCTGAATTGATTCACTTTTCTTGTCCATCCATATTCATTATTATTCACGTCCTCGCAATTTTATTACGCAAAAATTCCAGCCAATGTACATGTACATGGAAAAACTATTGCCCCTCCGCAGTGCATAGGTTACGATCGAATGTTTATCCAATTCATTTTTCAAGAGGTCATGTCACAAGTTAAAAAGTAGTGTCAACTAGACTTTGGACTTTGACTTGATGTCTATTTATTTAATACATCAATTTATTTCGATTTGGTTAATTCATTAATTCCTGTGGAATATTTCCAGATTTTCTTGGTTATTACTGCATCTGTATTTATATACAAATTTTACATCAGATTTGTGTTAACATACTGTGAAGTAGCACGAAGTTAATATTTCTTCACCTTTGATACAAACACGAGTGAACTCTACAATCAGGCAAATGTTGCTGATAAGAGTGCGCTCATCCGTTCCAACTCTGTTTTAACTATCTGACGATGGTGTAATTATATTTTTAGTTTATGAGAATGATGAGCCTCTCTCATAATTATCGCGCATAAAATTTCATAAAACTAATAGATGTGTTCTCAAAAGTTATTAACACTTATCGATATGGATTAGAGATTATATAAGGAATGAGGCGACGGTAGACACGCACGAAACTCTTTAAGAAAACCACGAGAATTCATTTTCGTCATTAGTCTTATTACTATTGCCAGATAAACGAACTAATTCAATTGATATCAAAATTCTCGTGACTTCAGGTTAAAAGTCAAATCGCACATTAGCCACTGTTGTGGTTGATGATGTTCTTTCACAATTTTTTTTTCAAATGGGATCCATTCAAGGGAACTGAAGCGAGATAAAACTCAGCTCTTCAATTTTCTATCACTAAATCACTGCCGTTTGTTCGCTTAGGCATGCAGAGTGCTCAAATTTGACTGCATTACCAAAGCAGACTGAGAATGCAGTGGAAAAAAACCAAATGACAAATTGAAATTAAGGCAGCAGAGGAGAGATTGAAGGAGAAAATGTCATTGTGGAGCCAAGTGAAGCGAAAAGTTAAGAAAAAGGAGTCAACAGAAAAGCGAGATAAAAATTACTGCTGAGAGGTGACTATCTTTCAATTACTTGGATAGAGATTGGATTTGCATGATTCTTCTGTGGTTCAGCAGATGAAATGAGATTTATTTGAAACTGACAAGTAAACTTTTCCATCAGCGATTTTATTGCTCTCAAAGTATTTCTAAATAGGTGTATTATTAGCCAGTAGCTCCTATAGAAGCTTCCCTCTGAATCCAGTCTCTGTATACACACAGAATATCTACATAATACTACATAACAATCCGCATCGAAAAAACTATATGTATTCAGCATTCTGACCTTAACCTCAACCTCAACAGCAAAGTGACTCGTATTTGGCAAAAAATGGCGAATCGAATTGGATTTGTTGGATGAGAGTAGTGGAGAGAGAGAGATTGTTTTCTGTTAAGCCTGAGCAGAGTCGGATCAACTATTTAGTAACAGTGAAAAATAATACTTCTCGTATATACCGATAGTATTTGGAAGGAAATTTTCCATGTAAATACTTGTAGTACCTACATAAACGTTCGCAGCATCTATAGGCTAAAAGTTTAGAAAATGACAAAGAATTGGCAAAGACATGGCCACGGATGTGTAAACGAAGAGAAAATCGTATGACCTCTGCACTGATGGCGAATTCACATAAAATCTGCCATTTAATTACATGAACTGCATAATACTCGAGAAGTATGCAAGTACCTTGATATTTTATAGATAAGTGCCTACTGGGTATGTAATAAGCTGATTGTGACTGTGACTGTTCCAGCTGTCAAGACACTAGCGAGCAGATCTTGAAGAGTTGCTCAGCCACTGTGATGGTCCTGAATTTTTGCCAGCGAACCAGCATGAGGCCTATATTCTCTAGTTTAACTCATTAACTGTCTCACTCCTCCTCTATACTTTCTTATGTACACACAAACACACACACACACACAGTATTCTTTTTTTACTCTCTTCTGTCTCACACCACGGCTGCTCCATGCATTCGGTGAAGAAAAAAACAGAATGCCAACCTATTCTTCTTCTATATCTCGCTCCCATCAATTATAATTTACTACAGATAAACGAAAGAGTATTTATTATTGCACAAAGTACATGTTTGTACGCATTAACGACAAGTAAATAGGAGCAACTTTGGAATTCTCTCCGAAAGAGATGGGAACAAAGGCAATAACTTTTATTTAAATGCTCACATCAAGTCTTTATAATTAATACAGACACTATCGGCATTATGTGTACAGTCTGTATTGCAGACAAATAGTTGCTTGGTCGTTTTTGTGTAGCAAAATATGATCTGCTTTTCTGATGTAGGAGATCGACTAAATTAATTGAGCATCTGGACTCTGGTGAAGTGGTCTGAACTGGATTCGATTGCAGATGTGACTCGTCAAGCAGTGAAAAGGTCCTGACCGGACCATTAAACTTAATGGTGGCTGTCTGTGCGTGTAAACATTGTACTTACTAGTGTCCATTCAATTAATGTCCAAAAGGAATTATTAAGTGAAAAAAGTGGAGAAAATAATGAGTTCGCTCTTAGGCATTACAATGTTATAGGGAATAGCAGGGGAGAAGAAAGAAAGAAGAAGTACTTTATTGAGACTCGAAATCTACTCTGTATATTATTGAGTGGTGGTCGGTGGTACGAGTGGAAAGGTAATTTTATCACCAGAAGATTGTTCCAGTCAGTTGAATATTGAGTTGGTAAGTAGGGACGACGCTTTTCGCGAATCTCCGAGAAGATGTGAATGTGATATGCATAAATACTATTACTATTATATATATAGCTATATAATATACAAAGAAGAGAAGACAAAGCTGATAGGTTGAAAATACTGCATACCTAACCATAGTTTATGTATGTGCATATAAAGATATGTGTGTAGTATTGCATGGTTGCATTACATTTACATGATGTTACGTGCATCTGTGAAGATAGAGCAGAGGGCCGCTATATGCAACAGGTAAGAAATAAGGTAAGCATTTGATCTGTGTGCTGTCCTTAGAGATGTGAGTTAGGCGACTCTGCTCACGAGTTGATCTCTATAGCAAAGCGAAATATTTTTTGGAGGATCGCATTGAATCACCGGCCGCTGCTGCTGCTCCTCCGTAGTCCTATTACTTTCTACTCTGTTCGTCCATTGAATATTTCCTGTGATGGCAATTCTGTGTGTGTGTGTGTGTGTGTAAAAACAGCAAGCGATAGCTACGTAGAAGAGACAGAGACAGAGAGAGAGAGAGAGACGAGGACTACGAAGGTGTATAAAAAAGAAGATAGAAGAAGACGAGGAAAGACTTGAAAGAGTGGAATCAACTCAAATGAATCGCCTCTGGCGAATCTTGTCCTCATTGCTTGGCTTAAGTTACATTTACATTACTCACCTCACCTAACCAGTTTATCTCAATTCACTCTTTCGAGTTACTTTGCATTCGTTCAGTTGCTTGGGTAGGACTCCACTTGCCAAAAAATCTTTTCTTCTTCACACACTCACAGATGCATATTACCTGGGCTCTGCCACACTCTCCTATCTCTCTGCATGCTTCCTCTCTATCTATCTTCATGTACTACACTACATGTACACAGCCTATGGTAATAATAATAATACTTCTCTGCAATATGTAATACTATTGTCCATCCATTCCCCACAATACAACCAGTTGTATGAGTTCACTCTGCAAAGACGTTTTTCTTCATCTCTCCATCTCTCTCTCTCTCTCTCTTCAGAGTCAGCCTCCATATATACATACACAACTTTGGCTGTGTACGCCAATATCGTTCTACTATTTAGTCACTTGGTATTGTTAGGTAGGTAGACATATTCGATAAGTTTGTTTTATGTGATACTAAATGTATGTACACAGCTCTTTGTGTGTCTGTGGACGCTGTTGTACATTTCTACATTTCGTTTTACTAGTAGGGACTGGAGAGATGTATCCTACACAGAATTCTTGTGGTGGTGGTGCACCTGAAACTTGTCTCATCTCTCCTCACTTACTCACTAATTATTAGCTTCTCTCTCTCTCTCTCCCTATCTGTCTGTATGTACAATATTCTCTTTGAACTGCGCATCGCCCTGTCTTTCTCTCTATAATACAATTATTATACGCAAATTTTAGCTATACAGCTCTGTGTCCCAGTCAACTCGACTTTAAATATACAATTACAAACGACTATAGGTCGGGTGGTTCATGTCATTATGATTAAAATGTATATAGGAGTGCCCGTGTGTGCAGTCTCTCACTCCTCTACTATATAGGCTACTACGACGATGTGACTATATAGGTGCATTTCGTACCTGCATGTAATGTGGTATAGTTCTGGTAAGTATGAAGAAGAAGAAGAAGAAGAAGAGGAGGAGGCAAATGCGTAGTTGACTTGGTGTGAGTTAAATGTATATAATATACGCATAGATAAGAATAATGTATTACCGATTGAAACTAAGGCTGCGCCATGTACAACCTGAGAGCCCAAGAAGGTTTTTGTTTCCACTTAACAACAAAACAACATCAACATTCTTCTCTCGTTCTCGACTGGTTCATCTCGTCGTCGTCGTCGACGACGACCAGAGACGGCAACCGACTCATATTCTATTCCACCACTCACGGGAATCACTCAACTTCTACCACCACTACTCCTATTCTAATGCAATCTATTCGAATATACGACCAATTTATACTGAAACAATATTCCATGCATCTTCTCCATATAATGAACTTCTATAGATATGGTAGTACAAGCCTTTTGTCTCTTTCCCTATGCAAACAACCACATATTTACAATGGCAGTTGAATCTCATATTATGGATAGGTATTAGTATACCGTGTCATGTCAACCTACAGCAACCAGATCATCTCTTGAGTGAGAACATTCTATTATGCGAATACTGCTCTCCTACACATATGCATATGTAATATGAACGTGTGTGCAAAAGTGCATTTGGTGAAAATTCCTAGGATTTTGGTTTATAAAAAACCGTTTTGTTTTCTCCTACAGAGAATAAAATGTTGATATGGACAAAAGGAGAGTGTTAACGAATTAGAAGATTGCAAGGCTTAAAAAGAGATGCAGATGAGACAGTGGCTTACCTTTATTTTGTCAAAGATTTCCTTTGAATGATTTAAATGAGCTGCTGCGAGCATTCTGGGTGTGATGTTGAAAAAGATCTCTCCAGTCGTGGAATTCTCCAGTGGACACAGGGAACCACACAAAATAATGACACTGGGACAACAGTCCGAACTGCGATGAAAGCGGGCGGCGAAAAGACTGACTGTGAGCACAGGGCTGGGCAAGGCTATTTGCCTGATGATGCAGTGTGGGAACTTGTGTGTGTGTGTGTGTCTTCTGCTGTTCTGATCACTGACTGACAATCTCAATCTACCGGGGAAAAGAGCGTAGTGTTGAATTTATTTATAAACGTGCCAAACTGAGACAGGCATACGTGCTTAGTGCAGTGGCGACTGTTGCTTACTGACTGAGAGTGGAAGAGATTCTCATCACCAGGCCAGGCTACCTGACCCACTTTTCAGCTCAACCCTTTCATCCCCTGCACATAAAGTTATACGTAAGAACGCTATAGCCTCTCTGTAAGTACATGCATGCCTGTGAATCTCCCATTGCCACTCCAACAACACTCACACACTACAAGACACTCAATAGACTACTTGCATTTATCTTTAATGTGTGTATGTGTCTCTTTACCTGTGTGCTCAGTATGCTTTTTGTGCTTATAGCTAGTTAGCAGTAGTAATAGCAGTGAGGCTTTCTGTATGCTCAAGCTATTTAGCCCTGTTCCCAGTTATAGGCTTCATTTTCACTGCTGCTGCTGAACTCTATTTAAGTCAACTCTCTGTTTCTCTTCTTCTTCGTCTTCTTCATCTGTAATTCATTGGGACAGAGGACGGAAACTTTATCGCTTGTAATATTAGAGAAATTGCTTTGTCATTTCCATTTGGTTTCCGTCGGTGATGAAATCTACTCTGCAATGTCTACAATCTTTTGTTTAATATGCAGAAAACACCCCAATTTTAGTCCATTTATGCATGCACGATGTAATCTTTAGATATAATACAAAATGGAATGTCAGAAAAGTTTTATTTGTGACAGACTTTTCGCGATAATCGTATAATTTGTCAAGATGGTTTACTTTGTTTTATTATTGTGTTTTCAAAAAACATGGAACTCGTTTAGATTGATATACCTATAGTCCACAAGGATCATTGTATTGCATATCCAGGTGAAATATTTGCAATTACTTTTCCTCACGCTCCAACGAAACAGCATAATTTAAAAAATCAATCCTTCCGGTTTTCCTATATTCCACTGGTATGCCAACCAATGTTAGGTTGACACATTAGCGAATTAATCGAAGCGAATCATTTAAAATGACTACCAATAAACAGCCAGTAGAACAAACGAAATTGTCAGTGGGTAAATTCTGTCCGAGAATGCAAGTAATTAATTTACAGTTGGCGAAAGTGCTAAATTGTCATTTAACAAATTAAACTGCAGTTAGTACAAGTACTCGGATTGTTAACTTGGCCAAGGCTGCTCCCATAAAGCCTAAAAATAATCATCCCGTTGAGTGGGAGTACGGTCAACATTTTTCAGCTAATTATACCACGCAAAAGACTGTCTTTCGTCGGAATATATTCATGGGAACACTGTCTACTTGTGCTCGGCTAAAGGGAAATCCAAGGTCAACAAAACTAAGATTTAGAATTATTTAAATGCTGAAAAATCATAAAAGTGGCAGACATTCGATGAATGTGTGGACTCAGAATTAGGATGTGGAAAATTTGCTTTTCTGAGAAAGATTGGTTTGCATTTACATGTTCCTCTTATCCGAAAAATTGCGTGCGCATTACGCAAGCCTGCATATCTGCAATCATAGGGATTGCTGTGAAAAAGGTCGTCGTCATACCTTTCCTGATCATGTAGATTGAATTCAGCTGGGTTAGAACTAGGAAGACCAAAAGGAGCTACAAGAGCACTTTTATTGCAATAATACAATGGCGTTAAACGATCTTGTGCAATATGTAATCTACTGATAAATTCATGATTTGCCAAAAAAAATCAACTGACAGTAAAATACGATTAAGCACAAAAATTGTTTTATTTTGTACTGATTTTTTCCTTATTTAATTTACAAATTTTTAAAATCCGTCTACAAATGCATTCATTTATTTTACCACCAACTCGTTTGTTTTACTGGCAGTTTATAAATAACTCTTTTAAAATTAGAGTCCTGAAGCCTGGGGATTTCATAGATATTTTAATCAGATAATAACCTAAAATTTTCAATTTTAAAATGTATTAATACATGTTTTTCAACAAAAGCCTTATTGTTATATGTGGTTTTTATTATTTTCCAGAGACGTGTGTGAAGCGATTCGTTGTTATTGAAAATCAGTTAAATTATTCATTCATATCAGGAGCATAATGTGCATCTGAACGATCTGACAAAATAAATACAGTCCATACAATTGAGCTGACAATTGTATGAGTGTCACTAGAGAATTCTATAATGCACTTCCGTATCAACCTCAAAATAATAATATATGCTTATTAACACAAGTGCACAACTGAAGAACACATTTCCAAACATTTCTAAGTCATGAACGTCATAATATTTATACATTTATAAGACCTCAAAAAAATTATTCAACACCTTTTACACAATAGAATGAGATATGTTGAGATTCATGCGTTGTTGTTGTTGTGTTAAGTTCAGTTGATGTAATTATTCATATACCTAAGTATGACTAAAGTATTTCGGTTTAAATTCATAAAGATAGATTTTCCCATATTTTCTATCACGTTCCATTAATATTTAATTTATTTGCATTTGTAAGAATTAGGTTTTGATTACATAACTAACATTTACTTATTACTGGACTGGGCTTATGTGAATTGGCAGATTATTCAAAACATACAAGGTGTTATGACTCATGTTGACAAGCGTTAATTCGATATCGGCATGCATTAGTTTATTGGCTAATATAAGCGTCATTATTACAACTAATTATCCAGACTACATTAACACTAAACTTGTTTCTGCTGCATTACACTTCATTGTAGTAAATACAACAGCAGAAACAGTTATCTATTTATGTATAAAGAAATCTATAACAAACTATATAATGTTTTTGTCGACATGGTCGACTGTGAATAAAACCATTCCTGCCTAAGATGGACTACATTGTTCAAAAGATAAATGAATTGCACCCACCATTGATAAAAGTACAATTGACAAAAACTGCATTTATTACAGTATGGAAAAAATGGGGAAAAGTTAATATATGAGAGCCGGGATTCGGGTGTGATTATCACAGTGAGATAAATTGCCGTGATTAGTGGGATTAATGCATTAATCATGAGTACCTTGAAGTGTAAAATAGGGATTAATGTTATTTTTGATTTTCCAAC
>JABASC010005108.1:0-10747 GCA_019776185.1 Plutomurus gul
TACTTTTGTACCCAGTTCTATCACGTGTAAAAGTTTTACCCGTAATTTCCATTTTGTGGTCCCTTGCTAAATCGAGGTTCTGAGCGTAAGCCCTCATAATTAAAACAAGTATCCAATAGATGTACATATGTACATTCTCTCTGATCAAATATTTAGATGTACATAATTATTTTCCGTTTCAATAATTGCAGAATGGTCACTCATGGAAGTGGACAATTGAACATGTGATATATCCTGATATGAAGAAATGTCTTCTACCCCCAAAAAAATTAGCTGAAGATTCCACGGTTATGATGGTGTCACATTTACCGGATTTGTACAAAGTATTTGAACGTTGTTGATGTCTCATTTACATAAAGTTAAGAATTTACAATGTGTTCATGCTTATAAATGTGTAAGTAGTCAATTTCAAATTTCAAAAGATGTGGTTCAATTGTTTCTTACTAAAACTTTTAAATGTAATAAAATGTAAGTTCACCCGGATTCTGGTAATAAAGTTTTACGTTTCTAAGCATAACGTTATACACGTGTTTGAAAATCAGTAGTTACCAGATCATCTAAATTTGTGTGCAATATTTTAAACCAACTTATATGTAAACCTTTTCACATTTCCCGTAAAAAATGGAAATATTATTTTTTATTTTCTCAAAATAATTTGTAACGAAATACTCTTTATTTCTTATTTCTTTATATGTAATCATGAAAACAATAATGAGCAATTTTAGAAAGCCAATTATAGTGGGTTCCAAAAATGATTGAAGAAGAATCTGTATTTTATAATTCTGAGGTCTTGCTGTTCATCAGAATAGAGTCAATATCAGGCAAGATGACATAAACAAGAACCATCGCATAGCCATTTCGATTGCTTAGAACCCACTACTGCCCGTTTGGGTTAACGGTCACATAATGCCATTTGTCAACTACAATAGCAAAAGAAAATCATCGATAATGAACATGATACTAAATATTCCTTTTGATCTCTTTCAGATTGATTTCAGATTCAGGCCACCAAGGCCACCAAAGTAATATTTAGTAGCATTTAAAGAAATCATACGACGCTCCACATTACCATAAGGGTCTACTGGTCCTGGCGGTCCGGCTTCAGGATTTGCTAGTATTATTGCTTCCGCTGCTTCCACTCCAATGGCGAACTCCGATTGAGGGGTAGTAGTCGTTTGCCTACAAATGAATACAATTCACTTTACCAAAACTAGATAAATTTGTCCATTTGTTCAGATAGAGTTGTATATCTTAACTACTCCCTCCCCAATACTACGTATAATAAGTTCATCTGTGATCCCCTCGTTGTGTGATGTGTGCGTAAATTAAACATAAATAACAATATTTATCCGTGTTTGTCGTATGTATACTTACAATGCTAAGTCACCATCATTTGAAATTGACTTTGATGTTAATCCAACCCAATATTTATGAGTTTCCTCAATCACACCCAGAGAAAATTCCGCGTTTTTGGGTTCTCCATTAAATGCAAATTGATTTTCTGGTTTTCCATCTGGAATTTTGTAGATTCGAAACCACTCGACCGTCGCACGTAAATATCCTGGCATCAATTTTTCAATATCGGGAATATCTGTGGAAATATTTAATAGCAATTAAAGCGTCACAATGTTTACAAGTAAAACACACATTTATTTACTTGTAAAAACGTATCCAAACTAAATTCAGGTACATTATGTTGTATTTTGCCTTGATTGGTATACTCAATACAATACAGCGAAGAAGATCGTCAAAGTGAGTGAACGCATTAATCCTGAAAACGAACTGAATATATAGTAAACCAAACCGTGTAGTAGTACGGACTTTTACATTGTACACTGCTCTGTATACAACCATAATCAAGAAAACACAACACAAATGTTTAGAGTAGTAGATGCTCTACCATTAAGTTTTTCAG
This sequence comes from Plutomurus gul, assembly GCA_019776185.1. Lineage (NCBI taxonomy): Eukaryota > Metazoa > Arthropoda > Collembola > Entomobryomorpha > Tomoceridae > Plutomurus > Plutomurus gul. The sequence goes on from JABASC010005108.1 coordinate 1,916, forward strand.
CCATTGGGTCTGTGACATCAATAGCTAAAAGCTTCCAGTCTGTTTCTCCTGTTAAATCATTTTAATAATTTAGTAAACTGAAAAAGTAGTTACAAATCTCGTTAATCGTTGTACGATATAAAATTCAAACCTTCATCAATTAATGCAAAGCAACCCAAAATCTTCACTTGAACGACTGCTCCTCGTTCATGTATCTAAATTGAGCACCAAAAAACAAATATTGCTGACACCCAACATTTTACTAAATCCTGTGTCATGGTTTGTTCTGTGAAGATGGTTACCTTGCTTCCAATTTCACAAACATCAACTGGATCATTGTCACCTTTGCAACCAGTAGCTGGATCAACAGAATTGGGGTTCTCCCAAGTCTGTAAATCATATTAGGCACCACATATTATCGTATTTAAACTTTTAGTCACAGTTGCAATGTTGTCTTCGAATAATACAAACCTGTGGCAGTGCACCGTAATTCCAAATGTAACCATGATGAGGGAAACAATTTGCCACATATCGAAGATTGCCTTTCTTAATATCCTGCTTGATCGGGTTCAAGGGATCCTTTGTTGCGATCTGTTATCAATAGCATTTTCATGAAATATTTTTATACACGTGCAATCACAAATGAAACGTTTACTTTTGTTATGATATTCATGATTTACCTCCATCTTAGCATTAGTCCAACGTGGAACTTCTACAATCATGTTAAATGTTTTGTTGCCACTTTCATCGACAGTGGCTTCCAAAGGAATATCATGGAAAGGTGAAATCGGTCCGTTTTCATTCCCTATTCGACAATTTAAAAAAAAACATTGTAAATTGTAATACGGTTAATCTTTCGTGTATCATTTATCACTACCACTAGTCATTGAAATATCATTTCCTTTCTCATCATCAATTTTAGCTGGGATGAAGAACTACCATTGCCTTGTCCCGATTCTGCGAGCAGTACTTTAGCCCTCCGCCATCACCAGACCATCACTTGGCAAAAAGATAAGGACCCTAAGGCTTAGGCTGCGCCCGGGTCTTAAGGGACCCGTTATGTGCAAATGGGGGTAAATTGTTACGTTAGATCTTGCTAAAAAATTTGAGGTGCTTTTATGGGGGACTTTGGCTGACTTTCAGTTTTTACAGCGACTCAAGATTTACAACTCTGAGTGCGAGCAGTAGGCGTAAACATATATAATTCTGGCTTTACTGTATAGGGACCATCCATAAAACACGGGGAGGGTGGGGGTCTGAGCTTGCGTTCCGGGGATATACTTAAATGTGGGGGTCTGAGCTTGCGTTCCGGGGATATACTTAAAACATTTTGGCCCCGCCTATTTTGCGTTACTGAAGGGGGGTGGGGGTCCAAAAAACGGGATTTTTGCGTAACGTATTTTAAGGCTAGTCCCTAAATACAATTGTGTACAGCAAGACAACAATACAGGAATGTTATTTATATTTATTATTTAGTTTATCACATTATCAGGCATCTGACAGTGACAGATGAATGACATTCAAATATTGGGATCATTCATAAAGGACGTCTTTAAAAAATCTGTTTTTCACCTCCCACCCCCCTTTGCCTGAAAAGACTCCCTTTGGACGTCCAAAAGTAAAATTAATTGTGTCGCATACTTAAGTGACTTATTCTGTGGTGAAAATTGGCATTTAGGCATTTATTTACCAGATGTTTTCATGTATCATGTATCCCATTATACCCCAAATGCACGATACTTCTTTTTCACATTGTGTGTCTTTCTGAGTGCGCTTTCTTGCCTAGACATTTTGATTTTTGTGTAAATTGCAACTTGTGTGGTCTGTTTTGAACGTTTATGATTGAATAAGAAAAAGTCTTTGTTAAATAGTAGCAGGTATAGTTTTTAAACTGCAACTAATAATTCAAATAACACTTGTCAAAAATTTCACTGGTGGCGCAACGGAATCCAGAAATTCTCACATAACTCTACATTTCATATTTTCAAAAGCCCCAATTTTTCCTAATTCTGATTGATTTTCCAAGTCAATCTCCCTCTGCCCCATGTTGTCCCGTTTTTATGGGACTCCACCATAACATAAACGCGGGCGTCCTTTATGAACCACCCCCTTATACAAAATACATTAATGGTGATAGTGACACGAGTAATCTCACAAATAATAGAATTTCTCGTTTGATAAGATAAGCCCACCCAAGGCTACCAAACTCAAACATCAAAATGTGTAAATCGAGTATAATATGGGTACGAGTTCCTCTACTATTCCTAATACTATCAAAGCGATAATAGGTATCTTCTAATCATACATTCCCACCTAGTTTGCGGCACCATAGGTCAAACCCCGAAATTGAGTGAAATCGGCCTAAGGTCAAACCTAAGCCGTTTTCGGCCGGAGCCCGAAAATTGCTGTTGAGGGGCTAAACACTAATAAATGCACATATTTAGCAAGGTTTCGCTATTTTGCTATTTTGACTTTTGGTCAAACCAGCAGGCCAAAAAGTGAACTTTGTATGGCCAAAAAGACCAAAAGTGACCTGTGGGCCGCACCGCTGGAGGCAGCCGCTTGGTAGCGACCATAGATCAACGGAAGAGCTGGAATGCGGGGTGGGAATGTATGCTTTTAATCGATATCTACCACCGCACGATTCCAGAAATATTTAGATGATTAGGAATAATATATGGTTATACCCTATTGTACTCTCGTCAACTATATAATAGTCCTGCTTCATGATCGCTTACCATAGTATTATCATCTAATACCCTAGCGAACAAAGTGCAATGTCAAATGTGCAATTAACATAGTTCAAGTTCAGCCAAATATTTGATTTGCCAATGAGTTGACCTTTTAAACTTAAGTATGTAATAGTATGTATAGGATCGATATCTTTATGATTGTGGTGAGAAAATTACTAATAATATCAAGGACATTTACAAATTGATTTCAAGAAGATTCAATTCAATGTTCAAAGAATCAAGCGTAATTAGTAATTAAATCTTATGGGTTTTCTGAGCGACCTCCGGTTCTATATTTCGCTCATATTCGGATACATATACATATTGGTTTCTCGACGACCTGTCATTGTTTGGGATGACAGTTATTATTCCCCAAAATAAACAATACAAAGTAATGCACACATTTGACACATTATTTATCACAGTTTTTGATACAGACAGAGCACTCGAAAATAGATAATACAAGGACTTACGGAAATAAATGCGGTAGTCTAAATTGTTTAGACTTCCCCTTTGAACGGTGGTAATTTCGGATGACATGGTTCTTATATTTGTTGTTAACCTCAGATAAAGTGAGTTTAATGCAATTTGGCCTGGAAATAGCTTGACAGGACTGCACAACAGCCGGTGGCAGAAATACGACAGCCGGTTCGAATGGAAAGACGGGCAAAAGTAGTGCTGGGAGAGAATAGAAAATCTATGCGCAGCTTTTTGCATTTCGCTTCAGCTTGTATATATTGGTCGCGTTTATAATACTTTGTGAAACTGTGAACAGTAACAGTAACAGTGGCAGTGGCACTGACGTATACGTAATACGTACAACACAACACATAAAAGTAATCTTGTGCAATGTGCAACTGATAAACCCTTTACATTCGTGTGTGGTATAATTGCTACGCAAACTGTACACACACATTCTCATGTCAATAACTGTAGAAACAATTGAATTTCAGTAAAGTTCTCTGTGCATTGCGCTGCGTAGATTGCATGATATTGTGAAATTTAGATGTGGATAAGTAATATCCAGTGGCATTGGTGATTTGGCTGAATGGAGATGTACATCTTCCAGAATAATAATAAACATAATAATACAGAATAAAATCGTAAATGAAAATTACTATGTCGATGGTGTGTTCATTCAGCCTTGGACAGCACTCGGCACTCGGCACAGATTTTTGAGATTTGTGCGCTCATAACAGATCTGTGCTGTCCATGATTGTACATGATGTACGAAACTCATACATTTTGCCTTGGGACATAGAAGTTTAGATTGCAATTTGCAATCTATGGTAAACGCAATCCAAATTTATCATGATAACACAGTATCAGATTGAACGACAAAGAGTTTTTTGATGTTTCAAAAGATTTTTGATTAGCTATGGACCATGAGCGAAGGTCTCCTTTAAAATATAAAAGAATAATAAAAAGTAGTAGCTGGACTAATTTCGCCCTATTAAATCTTTGTTACTCATCCTTGAGGACCGCACACTTACATACATGGAGGTACACGCACATTTGTGTTACTACACGGGGTGAGTAGAGTAGCCTTTGCTATTAGCTAGTCTAATCTTTCGTATGCAAAGATCTAATCCAAACTAACCATGTATTGCCTGTGAAAGTATATTTCGATGCTATCCGTAAACACCCTTCCACAATATTTTTGTCCGATCGGATTGCAGGGTTATCGGAAATATAAATAAGTAGATTGTTATAAAACTGTGCACTTAGCAAACGTGCAATGCACTTGCATTAAATAGTTCGGAGAAATTGCATGTGCAGGCACAACTGTGCTCATCGCTATCTACACTTATCAGTGGATATTTTTCGGAAGCGAAATGCAAAAACCTTGGGTTATGTGTTCCAATGAGTATCTTCGAGTGTCATGTTTGTGTCATTTTACATTCATGTACATTTTTATAAAATCGACTTTTGTGAAAGTTAAATACCACAGATGAACAAGATAAAATTTTCTTGTGATCCACAACCACAAAAGGACGATGATGACATGGTCGTGATTTTATGCAAAAAACACTGTTAATCGGACTGTGGTTGATTAAAAAGTGTTGTGTATTCTGCCGTGCTAAAGCTGTCTTCTTCTAAGGAAACGAATCTGCACAAAATACGAACTCAAATAAATGCATTCTTATGTCACTTTTTGCAAGTACAATGCAAATCCACTTCTACTCATCAACCCACACTCCACCAACACCAACGGTGCAGAAATCTTTGAATCCCTAGTTGTGTGGTTTCTAACCCGAGGACTTCTTGGAAGTCTTACTTTTATTGTTTGCAAATGACAATGCAACTTGATTGTTTCGTATCTAATTTCATATACGCAAAGTTTTGCGTATGCATACTTTATCTAGTGGAACATTGTATTCTGCAAAGCAACCGCAGAGTAATAGAATAAATGCCGTGAGGCAAAGCCTATCCTTTACGAGATGTAAACCTGAGGTAAAACCTAAACCTTCTTCTTTGTTGGTTCTGGCTATATTGAAACCACTTTATACTTATGTATTGTTAGTGACTAAATAAATTCGCCATTCAAGTTTAAGTTGCAAATTATCATTAGCAATGCATACAATTATAGTAAATGCACACCTGAATCAGTAGCATCAGTATAACGAATGTGGTTATGTAGCTCATTTAAATTTGTCACATTATTGTATTTAAAGAATTTAATGTTGTCACAATAATAATTGTTATTTATATTGTATTTATTAAGTAAAATATACATTTGCATATTAATTGTATTGTATTAATTCAATTGCAAAATTAATGGTATGTGTTAACCTCAACAGTCATTAACATAGAAAAAGAAGGTATATGTTTTCTCTGAACCCAATACGTTTAATTTTAGGTTGTGTTGTGGCAGTAGCAGAACCTAAATGTTTTAGCTTCTGTTGAGGGTTGAGCTCTTGCCTATGCATAGAGATGAGTATTTTTTTGTTAACTACCAGACCAAGATATAAAATTTCAGGATGCATTGATTTCTGCCAATATAAATAAGTAGTATGGTTACTAATTTCATTTATGCTCCTAATATTATCGTAGCATAAAATGTAATCAGCATAGCTAAATAGAAAGTATTCTATATGTACAAATAATTTATCATGTGTCCTACTGTCACTTCATATACTGGTTGCGGAGGTGTACAAGTTCACTATATTGTTTATACTTAATCTTCTTAACAAGCAACTACCAACCAACTAACTATCGTGTATTCGAAACCGATGTAGTTGCATGATATTCTTTAAGTACAGTATATTTTAAATGATTAATGTACCACTGAGAGTTCAGGTATATCATTTGAATTTGAGACTCGTACTTACTTCAATATGTTTAAGTTAAACTATGAGAGTAAAGAACTTGACAATAAGGTTGTGTCTAGCTGAGAGGATGCGTGGGGTGGGTTACTCTTTATGTTCTAAAAGCGATTGACTATTAGCTGTTCAGATCTTTTTTATTCTCTCTCACTGCCGAAACATAACAGGAGATATATTTCATAGCCTGGAGACACTTTTCTTATCTAGGCTTATGAATGGATTGCACATGCAGTGAGCAGTGTGTATATGGCTATCTTTGTTATTTAAGTGTACAGAGTTAGAGGGGAGATGTTTGCTATTTAATGTATACACGAGTGCAGACGCTTACCTATACGACTTCTAAATTTCTAACATAGTTATAAGCAAACCAGTTAACGTGACTATGACTTGACTTTTCACATCTCACCTCTTCATATCAGAAAGTTTAGTAGTTCCTTGTGTTAACATCCTTCCTACGTAACAAAATAACAAATAATGTTACTAATGCAGAGGAACAGTGTGTTTATAGACGACCACTACAACGACGAGAAACTCTCAAATTGCAAATTAGTTTCATCCACACAAACGACAGCAGTGGTACTGGACGGACACCATTACACAAAGCAGTTCTTATTACACACAGTTTCTTCTTTGCCCCATTGTTGAACAGACGGCTTGTTGAAGTCTAGCCTCCCAAATGTAATCCAATATACAAATTCCTCTTTGGTCAGCCAGCCTCAGCCGGACCTCAGCTGGCAGGCTCTATGCTTTCGCATTTTTTTTAGTCTCGTCGTTAATTTTGGGAATGATTGGACGTAGTGGCTCAATAAGAGCACATACTTAAATTTACATCGTTCACTTTGCTATGGTTGTAGTTGCTGTCTAGCATCTAAGTGAACTTAATAGAATTTGTCATCTTCTACGTAGTGCTACCATTTGTGATTTGTGTATGCTTATTGTGTGTCGTGTGTAAATGTTCTATGCAACACTGTGTGTGTTCGAATCATTTACGTAGCACCGTGTTAACACCAAAATTTCTACTTATTACTTCACTATTAGTAGGTATAAGATTTTTTCATGATTCGGTATTAACCGTAAATACAAATAACGTCTCTAATAAAATACAATTCTATATCAGACGATCAAAATCGTAAAAATTGTTGTACTTGTTGAATGGAAAGTCTTTTTCCTGGTGTTGGCTTGTGTTCTGGTTTTTCAGATAAATAAGTCCATTAAATCATATAACATAACTTACGCAAGTTGCACTCATGTGTTCTACATAATATTGCATCGATTCAACAGCCAAGTGAAATGGAAGGAGCAGCAGACGCTGTCAAGTGATAGATATTGATCGTTGCCCAATTCAACAAAGCAGAGCATTCAATTACTGTCATTCTTGAGTGCTTCTGCCGACAGTACATGCGGGTTTAGAATGAAGAGTTCTGGGGCTAAACGAACAGCTTTATTTTTGTTATCGATGTAAGTGTCGGATTTTTATACAATGTTTTATGATGTAAAATGATATCTGTAGCAAGAAAAGATTTATTTTGTGCTTTGACAGTTTATCAGTAGAAATGAGTCAGCGTTCATGATATCTTTTTAAAATTATGAGACAACATGTTTAATATGTTAAACTTGCGTTTAACATTACTCCCTCATCCATGATTACTGATTACAACATCATACACACATGGTGTGTTACAGATGGTACTTCAACTATTAACGTTTGCAGGAGCACATGGAATTAATTACCAGAACTTCACACTAAAAACGCATTTAACAAATTATTAAAAAGGCAGTATTTCTCGTTTTATCGACTAGTTAAATTTATAACATCGCAAATAGTCAGAATTATGCAAAATTCAAATTTTCCAAGCTCTGCATTTTAATCTTTACATTGCACGTTAATACCACGGGTAATAATATCTACTCAATGTACTACACAAGTTCTCTATACAATGTTTATAATATTTATTGTTATCAAATGCAAGGTAGTGGGTGTGGTGGTGTAGTGGTAGGCAGTCGACACTTGTAGATACAACGATAGTGATTCTGGATGTTGTTATTTGTTATATAAAATCAATACAACAAAATCCCTGAATGTAAGAATTGGTGTATTTAGTAAATAATTTTACACAAGGAATTGGTATAGACACCCAGCCAACGTGAGAATGTCAAGATGTTACCGTTGCAACATTTTAGTCTTGTACCAAATAATGTGTACGTACCAATTCGTGTCCTCCAATCAATACAATTACCTCATAATGGTTGGTAGCAGATCACGAGCAAAGGGAAGATCGAGATTGTGTAAAAACCATACAATACTAAGCAGATGAAGGTGCACGATCGCATTCCAATATGAAGTCACTCTAACACCCTTACTAAGAATAAGTGAGGTATAGATATACATAATGCTTGAGAAAATAGAAATCAAGACAAGACGAGTCTTCTTGAAACTTCTTTAAAAACATGAATTGTTGTCTCATTACATTTCAGTACCCGATAGCGATTGTCGTCGTTACTTTATGTGCGTGTCGTACTCGTACATCAGTTAACCTGAAAATCCTTATAGTGCTCTTGCTTTGCACTTCCTTCAACTATTTGAGCGTATCATATGACGCATGTGGTAATTGTGTTTCCACAATAATTGAAGAGGTGGGGAGTTGGGAGTATATACATATAAAGCATCGTTTAACATAGATTTTGCTATCAGTGCGTGACTGTGATTGTTTGAATTAGAATTAGTGATCGGACCATTTCATTTATAAATGAAATTTTCATTTCATTTCATTTCATTCCATTTCATTTCATTTCAT
>JABASC010005109.1:0-10745 GCA_019776185.1 Plutomurus gul
CTGAAAAATTGTGTAAATCCGCCGCTAGATATTAACCGTTTTGTGATCTGGAAATGCACGATGCTGGTAGAAGAGAAGCGCTCTGTGCACTCGAGATAAGGACGTTTATTTCATTTGACGAGAAGAAAGGACAGAGAAGGAATAACGACAACGTTTTATTATATAGCATGTTGCAGTTGCAGAAGAATTCCTATCTGTATATAAATTTGTATGTAATATGTTCTTGTATGTGTGATGATCAAGTGCTGTGTGCTTCTCTCATCTCACATCAGAAATGTGTTTGTTTGCCTTTGCACAGAGAAAGCCGAAGGAAATGTTCCAATTCTTCCCCGAGGAATGCACCAATTTCCTTTCAGATTTCAACTGCCTGAGAGCGCCTTACCATGCTCCTTTGAATCTCGAGCTGGAACCGTTCGCTACTATATCAAAGTAAGTAAAAAGAGTCACAGAATCACCCGCGCCCAACCCAATCCCGCCACATCCACCTCCACCGACCTATTTTATCTTCTCCCAAGTTCATAGCACCTTTCCAGGGTTTACGGTAAGATTATAACAGTGGGATTATTCACTGTGATCAAATATTTGTAAACGTTTCATCATAGAGACGCTTGGTGTGATTATAGGGATTATCAATTAATCAAATCACATTTAATCCCACTGTGACGGGATTTTAGATGGAAACGTGTGATTAATGAAACCCTGTTTTTATGTAATGCAAGATTCCAAGAGATAATGGTTCTGAATGTGTATGTATGTAGTAATCTCAGATTTTCACTTTTCTCTCTCTTTTTTTTATTATTTCTTAACTGAAGACGATCCCAGAGAGTCTCATCTCGCAGTCAGTTGAGTTGAATGCGTTTTCCTTTGTGCTGTTGGGCGTTTGGGTGAAGAAGGCCTAGCAGTAACACTGTTTTATGCTTTGTAAAGTAAAATATTTGCCGAGTCAGCGAAAATTCACCAATAAATTGGCAAATTCCTAAAACGTCGTAAATTCGATCGAGGAAACGTGACTTTCAATTCAATTCTATCTCACAGTGTTTAATATGACCACCTCTCTCCTTTGGCTTTAGGCTACGACACATAAAGACAATATACATGTAATAGTATAGAATCGAGACAAATACGCTTATAAGAGAAAGTTTCAGTTTTCTTTAGAGGTGGGATGTCACTTTTAAAAATTCTGAAATCTAATTACAAGATTCCCGAGCAAATCCTTTGGAATGTAAAGAAAAGATGCTAATCTAATATCTGATGATTAATTGCCTGTTCCAGGTTACCGTTGATATCCCGTACGCATCCCCGCCGCAAGGAATGAAATATTTCACAATCATTGGACCCCATATTGATTGTATGGACGATCAATACCTCGTAAGTCAATTTTAACAAGTCTGGATCTACATTATTTATTACTTTTAATTTAAAGATGAAGTAAATAATAAATTGGTTTAGAAATAATTCATTTAATCAGAAAATGGCATTTATTCATTTTTAATTCTGATTTTCAATGTATTTAAATATTTACGTAGTTGGAAAAAAAGTGAATCATTGGAGAACCAGCAGTTATTCATTAGTTTTCCCACTCAAAGTGATTTCATGGCTGAATAGATTTGAGTAGCACCGATGAATGATGATCTGGTAGAGAAAAATGTTACAAAAACAAAAGAAATATTATTATTATGCCTGAAACCTTGCTTCCATTCGTTTATACAGTATAATGCAAGAGTCTACGGTAGATGCACAGGAGATGCATGAAAACAAGGAAAAGAATCAATGTTTCTCCATTTTTAGCTCCCCCTCCCAGCACACGCACCACTAACACACATCAACAGTAAATGGACAACGGAAAAGTGTCTATTTATCTTTCACTTGGAGAGAGTTGTTTTTGTGCTTTCTCTTCAACACTTTCAGTATATTTTTATAGATTCTGATAAGTGGCGTATCCAGATGGATATTTGGTTGGGGGCATCGCCTGTCTTACTCATGTTAATTTATCTCATCACTCTTTTGCTTTTCCTATCCTTCCGATCGACTGCATCTGTTTGCTCTGTGCTTCCTTACGCATTTTCTTTCTTTCTTTCTTTTCGAGTGATGATGATGTACAGTGTGACACACATGAATTATGTATACAGAAAGTAAAGTAATGGAATGGTAGGGAAAGGAGGAAAAAACCGGCACCAGATAAACGGCTTCTGTGTCCGGCACCATTACTGAGCAAACGATTTTTTGCGGGAAATGACTGGGCAATGAATTGTTACAGAAAGAAATTTTATTCATTCATTATGATTAGACATGGAAATATTTTAGAATCCTGAATAATAAAATTGTAATTATTTATGAGACTCAATGAGATGTATTTTTGGAATGATTTTTTATTCAAATGTCAATAATTTCGAAGCCTTAGACAATTTGTAGAAATCGAAATTTGAGAAAACTCTTAAATCATTTGTTTCCATTTTAATTCCAATGTACTGGAATTAATATGTCAAATGTACAATCTGCATTTAATTTAGAAAATAATTTAATTTAAGATATAGTGAATAATAAAGCGGCGTAGAAATTATTCACTAAAAAATTAACTGTTCATAAGGATTTCGTATTTCTAATATCTACAGAATCGCAATTTTTTTAACCACATCGGGGGATGGAAGTTTCATGCCAAAATCCTGAATTGTCGAATTAAATGAACAAAATCGTTTTCCCATGTATCAACGTTCCCCAATTGAAAATTTATGTCAAACTCTTTCGCAGTTGAGAGGACTTATTGTATTTTTATGTCGTGCTACAAAAGTTATGTAATCATAATGGATTATGTCATAGATATCTATTACATACTGAAGTCGGATTTTGGATATACTGGATTATGGATAATAAAAAGTAAATCCGACAGGCCTAAGGTATTGAATGATGGTGAATGGGGACTTTATCTATAGCCAATTCAAATCATAATAATATCAATTTCAATTCTAGTGATATTGTTTCCTCGTGCATTGTCCTGGGCAGCTGCATTGTGAAGACATAAAATAAAATGCAATGTAAATGTAACCGAATTATGGATACAAACGGGAGCGGTAGATCCATCTTACCCAGGGTTTGATTATCGCAGTGGGATTAATTACTGTGACAATTATTTTTAAACATTTAACACACTTGGTGGGTTTAGTGTGATTAATATGTTATAAGGGATATAGAGTACCAATTAATCCCATCACATTTAATCACAGTATTTAATCCCACTGTGATGGGATTTTAGCTATTTAAAAAAGTGTGAATTTACGAAACTATGTTACCTTAAAAAATGTTGGGGGGCTGCATCTCCCTTGGACCCAATTGTTACGCCTCTACTCCTGTGTGGTATGGAGGTGGTGGCTGAAATAAAATCTGTAGACGTTTTATTGTTTGTGTGCGGCAGTCGTAATAATAATACGTTTTACACTGCAGGAACACCGCTATTAAATTGTATGATAGCTATGGAGTCGTGGGGAAAGACTACGTACTTATTCCTTTCCATTTTCACGATATCATTGCAGTCATTAAATGCAGAGCGAAAGATATGAAATAGGCAAAAATTGACTACAGGGTTTTAAATTGTCCATCCCACTGGGAAATAGTGGCAAAATGAAGATGTAGGCCATAAATCGATAATTGGTTACATTATCTGTACTAAATAAAATTTTATTGTTGTTGGGGGGTATACCATTTCAGCATGTATTTAATTGTGTATAAATAGTTTATAAAGTACGTATCACTGAAATTACCTTATCCTCAACATTTCCCATTATTTCCCACAATCATTTTCCAACTTAAAATCTGTAGAGATCGTTTTATACCAAATGAGAGATTTTTTAAGTTCCCCCCCCCCCCTTTNTCCCCCCCCCCCCCTTTGCCGTAAATTAAATAAAAGGGATAATTGTATTCTTTAAATGTTATTAGATTTTCAATTGGTAATTTTCGAAGGAAAATATTCAGACAAATATTTGGATACAATAAAAATATTTCCATGACATGAATCCATTTAAATGGACATTTCTGTTGTTTGTGGACAGAAACCGATGATCGGAGAGTCGAAGCGGGCGAAATGTTGCCTGTGTTGTGAAAAAGGACCAATCGTGCTCAAAACGCAGCTGGAACGCTCCGCCTACGTTTGCGGTGAAAGTCTTCGGGTCAAGGCCGACATCGACAATCAATCCGAGGAGTCTGCTCGTCTTAAGATTCGTCTTGTACAGGTCACTTACTATTTATAAACATTATAAATCCTCTAATATTATGTTCCCCCAAAATTGTTACAATTGGGGGGGGGGCGTTAACCTAAATACTCCCTTGCCAACATAATTGTTACAAATGGAGGGGATAGGACTTGTGCCCCCTTTAAATACGCCGTTGCCTATACAATTACAATATCAGATATATTGGTAGAAAGGAAGTTGATGGGAGTAAAGCTTGTCAAGTTAAATTATCGTTTAAGATAGACGTGTATTTTCTGTTTACCGTAACTGGTGCTGTGTGCACTCCGTCTCCGTGTAAATAGGTAGATAGAAGGGTCGTTTGTATGCTTGTTTTTCTAAAGCTGCCTTCTTGTTGCCTTCTGCTGAATAAGTAAGTAGCATGGGAAGCGGAGAATGCCGCCAGTGAATGTGTAGTATAAAAGAGTAATGAAAGGGACGGCATAATTGTTTATGGAAGAACCGGCAGTTATTTATACAATGCAGCAGTCAAGAAAGAATTACGGTGTGCTTGTTCACAGTCTCTCAAAGGTTGGATCCTGTCTCAGAGTCAGTCTGTGGAAGCTGTTCATCCGTTAGCAACTCATGAAATGTGTAGCTACAAGGGAGAGAGAGAGTGAAGGATAAAAAACTGTACAGAGCCACAGATCTTTTCGCACGGACGCCGGCGAGAGAGAAAAAATACTGCGAGCCAGTTACACGCTACTGAAAACTTGTTCTATTATCAAATGCTAACACAAAGGATGTAAAGAGCAGGGATAGCGACCCTGGGGTAAATAAAAGCCGACCCGCATAAATTTTTAAAAACCCAACCCACAGAAATTTTAAAAAAACGGCCCATTGGGTTTTTTATGTTCTCAGCTTTCGGTATTAATATATGTACATATTAACGTTTGTCTAAATTAAATATTTGGGGTTAATTATTAATAATTAATTAAACATTGTTTGATATGTGATAACCAGGGTTTAAAAGGGAAATTGGGCGGTGGGAAAATTAGAAATTCTAACAGTCAATTTTTTGTACAACAAATTCCAAGCTTTGGAACATGCAAAACCCAAAAACCCCACTGGGTCGGATTTTTTGCACCCCTGATACACAGTGTGTGTTTTCTATGTAGTTTCGGTGTTTGTACCGAATTCCCGCCGGTGGAGCCAACCCGACTCACTTGTTCTCTCTCTCTCTCTTTGTGTGTAGGTAGTAGTAGTAGTTGGGAGTGGAGAAAAATAAATAGCCCCAGGGAGCAAAGAGAGTGAGTGGAGAGCACTATGGCAAATATTTACTTAAAATTCTCGTCTCAACTCAACAATTGTGTAATGTCTTGTGTGATTTGTTTGTTGAATTTAGTTCAGTTACAGACGTGACACAAAAGTCGCCACATAATATATTAGATATGGTCCAGCCAGAGAAATCTGAGTTCAAGGAATTTCTGGCTGATGGAAATTGTTATTTATTTTCGACTCAAACCTACTTGGTGCGCCTGTGCGGAGCAGATGCTTGAATGAATGAAAAGAATTGTCCCTTCATCCTCAGTATATGAATTTATATGAATTTATATGCTAGAATTCAAAAAATTGCAATTTATGCTGCACATTCGGTTTAAAAAAAATTTCAAGATTTTTTGTCTACTTGGGCGGTTCATGATAATATTTAATTACGCAGTAATTTTATTTAAAAGTATTATCAGATAAATTGACTCCTGAATGCATTATTTGACGAGGATTAAAATTAAATTATTCCATCGAAATGTTTTAAAGGAGATAGTACACATTCATTTATCCGGATTCGGTTTTTCCCATTTTTCAGTATGTGGAGTATTACATTGACCGGGGAGTGCTGGGTGTAACGAAGGAAGTGTCTCATACGATTCTTGAATACCGTGGGGCTCCCGTCTTGCCGCACACCCGCTCCAAATGGGACTCCCACCAAACGCTCGTCGTGTCCACAATGCCTCCCACGTTGCTCGGAGTTTGTCGACTGGTCCAACTTTATTATCTTCTTAAGGTACTACTCACACCTTTATGTAATTAATGATCTCCTTCAATTCCCATGTGCCAGCCAAGCAGCGTTTCTCGTTGAAACGTGTAGAAGTACCTAATGATTTATGTTGCAACACCACCACCAGGGTTTCCGGTGTGATTATCTCAATGGGATTAATTACTGTGATCAAATGCTTTTAAACGGTTGATCTCGGAGACGCTTGGTGTGATTAATGTGATTTAAATGTTATAAGGGATTGGGACTACTACCATTTAATCCCACTATGATGGGATTTTTGATGGAAAAGTTTGATTTACGAAACCCTGAACGAGGTACGAGTGTAGTGGGTCGTTTCTTATAAAAAATACGTTAAAAATAAAGTAATGTTGTTCATGGTTAGTTATAATAATAAATAAGTGACGGGAAAATTGCAATGCTTTCACATAGAGTTGGAGAAAGTGCATTGAACTTTGTTTAGAATGTTCTGCGGGCGCACAGATCCGTTCTAGATGCTGGCATGCATCTCTGAGCACCTAGAATATAGAATATTTCCTTAGCTTCACCCTACAGCTTGGTAAAATATTTCAAAAATGCTTTCTTGCCCACATAAATAAATAATAAAAATATACTGCTCTACCGTGGCAAAGGTAGTAAAATGTACCTGTGTTTCTTTAACACGACAGTAACATTTGGAGTACTAGAGTGCATTATTACATAAACATAAATTCACTGTAAGTTGTGCACACATTATAATATGTGAAATGGAAAATGTATTCCAACAGTACACAACAGTGGCGTATATAGAAAAAGTATATTTGGGGGGTTCAACCCTAACCTTTATATGTTAACTTATAGCCTACAAATCTCAACTTTGTGTTATCATGTGTTAATTATGGTAGCGTTTATGTACAGAAACTATTTGCATTGGAATGTATTTGTTCACACCCCGGATATGTAGGTTGCAAAAAATGACAAAATATTTATGTAAATTTTTAAATAAAATTAGTACTTAAATCATATTTTGGAAGGAAAGTTTTGAAATTTTATACTATATCTTTCAAAAAAGCGCAACAGGTGAAAATTTTATGCGTTTTTTGCAAACATCGTAATATTTCCAGTGCTTAGGCAAATTTCTAGGGAGGGTATGAGCCCAAAATCACCCTACATAGAGCACCTGGGCTGAATACAAGATATACTTTGTCTCAAGGCCTTCCGCTGGATACACCACAGGGGAACATGATGTATTGACTGGTACGATAAATACTCGCAACCACTGGTACTCCCTCTTGACTTTTATTTGTGGCCAGCAAGGAAAAAGTTTAGCGTGAATATTTGATGGATTATTGTGCCTTGCATAGATGCACCACTAGATTTATTTATTTGTACACATTATATATATAGTGGGCGAATTTTTTCTTTATTGTGTACGGAAAGGAAGGAGAGCCGTGAAGTCACCTAGTAGTCGAAACCCGACTTCGCAACGGACGCAAATCTTTTCGTCCGAAAAAATTTCAAAGGGAAAGTAACTTTCACAAGTGAAATGAGGGTATTCATGCTTACAACCCGTACACCATACGTTGCCGTTTGAAAAACTTTAATTACCGCTTGGTGTGTATTTTATCAAAGAAATCTTACTTGCAGGGATGTATGCACCATACGGTTGTTAGTTGTGTAGTGTGTTCAGATAGAATACGGAATTTATAACAGCAAGTCGGAAATGAGAGGACACCCTGCAGTGAAAGTGTAAGTAGCAAAGATTACTAATGCATCACTGTCCCGATTGCTTCATGCTCCCCCACACAAAGAATTCAATGTGCAACGAGCAATTTATCCAATAGTGGAAAGTCCATACTCCGTATACATACAATTATTAATATTTCTACTATATTACATTGATGTATGAGAGTAAGTATATAGATATTATTTTATGGTTAGTAGTAGTAGTTTTCCTTTCAATCTCTCAACTTTGATTTATAAACATATGAGCAAATATCCAGGGTTTAAAATTTCTCATTCTACCTTTAAATTTCCCGGGGAAATGGGAAATGTTGGGATATTATAGGCCGTAAATGGATAATTGATTGTTACCATCAAAAAATTTAAATTTTTCCGGATGCTGCGAGAATAAGATTACTAAATAATATAAACAATTAAACATAATCATTTCCTCAGTAATTCCATAATTATCCCACTTGGAATTTTCTCAGTATTTCCCAGTGAAACCCTGAAGGGATCGTTCGTTTTTAGCTTGAAATTTGTTGGCACAGGATTCCAAAAGATAGATGAGTATATTCTCACAGATTTATCACCGTGTGCACAGAACCTACGGCAAAGTCTTTTGCATCAAATTACTAGCACAACGTCGAAAACGTAACTTTCACATTCAGATCCCGTTCTTTCTCATCCGTAGGCTTTTAGGGAAATTACCGATCAATGTACCTAACTACTATATAGTACATACATTTTATAGCGTGTGTCTGTGTGTCCGTGTGCCAGAGCCAAAATAAGTCAGAGCTACTAGAAATAGTGAAGATTTTTCATTTCTGCTTACACCTACTTGACTTTCAAGACGAAGAGACCTTTCAAGTTGTTAGTCTCTCTTGTGCAGACTCATTCTCTCTTTGAAATCTAAAAATAAACGACTCGAGACTCTCCAGTTCCTTAATAAATACAAGCACACGAACCCAAGTAGAGAGAAACATTTCATTTCCGTTTTCTTCCTGCTGTTGTTGATGGAAAAAGTGATGTTATGCGAGTACACAGAACATAGGACCAGGGTTTCGCGGGTATAATTATCACAGTGGGATTAATTGTTGTGATTAAATGTTTTTTAACGTTTGATGTGATTAATGGGATCTAAATGTTTTCAGGGATAGGAACTATCACATTTAATCACAGTATTTAATCCCACTGTGATGGGATTTAAGAAACCCTGAAAAAGTGTAACGACTGTACGTAATAACTGTACTTATGTAGAAAACAATTTTAGCAGAAAGAAGAAGAGAATTGCAGCAATAAAGTCTCTATGATTCCACTTAATTTCTATTCCGCCAACTGAAAAACAGTTAAGAGATAGAAAAACGATAGTGCTGTTTTGTTTGCACAGAGCCATAGTTCATCTTGCTGTGTAATCGGCTGCTATTAACTGTTATGGTATTGTTGTAGTTGTATTTGTATGGGATGATGGCTGTGGGTGAAGAAAGACGACACATCTAATTCAATGTGCAATGGAGCATGTAGCTTGTTTTATAAATGGCATTAAACATGATGGATAGGAGTTGTAAACGGACGGAAGGAAGCATGGGAGACACACAGTAAAGCATCAAGACAGTCACTGAGAAAACAAAGCTGAATGTTATATAAGACATGTAATGGTCGTTTACAGTGCTATTATACGCAGTTCAACAGAAATTCACTATCAAAGTTGTCTCTTGTGCACGTTTACACGTTCATTGAGCGAATTTTGTGAGAATGAGAATTACTGACTGTGTGCAATGCAGGGTTTCGGTTGTGATTATCACAGTGGGATTAATTACTGTGATAAAATGTTTTTAAACGTTTCTGATGTGATTAATCTGGTCTATATGTTATAAGGGATAGGGTGTACCAATTAATCCCATCACATTTAATCACAAATTACAGTATTTAAACCCACTATTTTGATGACGAATAGAATTATGATAGTTAGAACCAATACCAACAATCTGTTTTCAATTTATAAAATATTAGAAATAAATAAAAGTTTTTCTTAAGCAGCAGCCTATTGTGAAATAGGGTGCATTAGTAATAAAAGTAATAAATGGACCTGCGAATTGACAATAAATTTGATGTCAATTCAGTTTTTCGATACTCTTGGCTTGAAGGGTCCGGTCCAAGGAACAGCTTGCAGAAAGCAGACGTGCTTAAGCTTTGCAATAACACAAAATCCGTCGCTGTTGTGAAAATGTGTGCACTGTAATGTACAGATCATTTTGGGTATGATTATCATAATGGGATTAATTACTGTGATTAATGTGATTATCACGGTGTACCCCATCTCGTGATTAATGCCGGGTTTCGGATGTGATTATCGCAGTGGGACTAATTAGTGTGATCAAATGTTTTTAAACGTTTGATCACATATATGTGATAAGGGTTAGGAACTACCAATTATTTTACAAATCACAGTATTTAATCCCACTGTGATGGGATTTTTACTGAAAAAGAGTGATTTACGAAACTCTGGATTAATGTGACAAATGGGATTTGCTATCCCACCTAATGTATTATGAATTATCACATTAGGTTAGATTAGTCGCATCACATTTTTGCACTCTTGATTTATGAGACCCTGTTACAGTCTGTAACTTACAGATTCATCAAAAGTTTTGTCCATTTTCCTGCTGATGCTTCATTTCTACGCCGAGACTGATTTATTGTTTTTCACATGTAATCTAAAGTTCACGCTTACAGTAGATTCGCTGTGGTTACTGAGGTAATAATAAAAGAGTAACGGGCGGATGCAGGACTCAGTATAGGGGGGGGGGGCTTGAGTCAGATTAGACTTT
>JABASC010005110.1:0-10739 GCA_019776185.1 Plutomurus gul
TTTTATGTATGGTCCCTTACATTAGTTTCGTGAGTGACACCCCAGGATCCTCTGATCTGATTCAATTCAATGTGAAGTCAAAGTGAATTACCAGGTAACTAACCCTGGGTCCAAAAGAAATGACTCATTGGGGGAACCAATGATCGAAATTTTGATCACCCTTGACCAAAAATTTTCACTATTGAAGGGCGCAGGTTACTGAATTCCGCGTTACATTTTTATGTAAAACCACAAATTTAAATATCCAATATTATACCAGATTCTGCACGTGTATCACCTGTGTGACCTGTGGTCACATGAAAGGAAATGGCCTACGACAACAAAGAAGATAACGAAACTGTAGAAAAGGAATTAGAAGCATTTGAAGACTAAGAGCGGGGTCGATATCGGCAGATGAGTTGTTGTAGTCTATATAGTCCTCTAATCATATTTTGGTGGTCAGTTGCATGTCTTGTCTTCCACGGTGTTGTTTAGTTGACAGGTCCGAGTTCTTTCCTCACCGTCTCACACCTTTCAACGTGACAAATCGGAAAACATTCAAATTGTCAGTCATCTTATTCTCATCTGATCATCATCACTTTGTTGTGTTAGAGAGAGAGAGTTTCATTGTCCTGTGGGTCATAATCACCAATAACGTGTCCAGAATCAAATCAACCATTCCAACTCAAGAAAGGACAAATTAATCGTACACCGAACAAAAAATATACGAAAATAATGAGCAGCCGAATGTACTCTGGAAACTCTATGTGCATTCCCTTGTTGTGGGCAAATTGTGTAGATATAGTCGATTGTTGTGCAGGAACGGACCCAGGGGTGCCAACCCTTCCCCCACCATAAATTTAAAAACGGTAAATGGCAGGATAGAGGAGGAGCTATGTTAATTTTAAAGATTTAGGAAAACCCCTTCCCTATCACATAGATTATGGAACACAGAGAATGGTCTTTATGAGACCATTACGACTTGCGCTACAGGGAATATACAGTGCAACCGTGCCTCCTCCTCATTTTGAGGTACAGGAGGGAAGGGTAAAAATATCCAACCCCTTTATTTACATGATTTATGAATTTCCCTGCTTCCCCTACGGATCCGCACCTACTCTCGTGTATTTGTTCTTTTTGTGTTCAAACTGCTGTTAATTTATGTTTTTGGTGTGTTAGTGTGATATTTTTTTTACATGTAATGCAAAGGGGAAAGGAGAGTGAAAATCGTCTTTCTTTTGACACGTAATTTGCATGCGACTCTTATTCTCTATACACTAACACAAAATATTAGAGATGCTACCATGTAAGACTTCGGATTTTTACTAATAGGAAAATGCAGCGCAGATCATGCAACAAACAAACGATACAACTACAGAGTTTCAATCGATGTGAATTTGCACTTAGGCAAAGGACTTGGAATTTCTCCAGGTGTTGAGTCACAACCTTTTCTCGCACAATTATTCTCATGTTACGTCATTGCACAAGAAGTCAATTAGGAAAAGGGCATATCTTGATCAAAACAAGCATGTAGGGTAGAATGCTGAGCCTTGAGGTGAAAGTTAGAGGTGAGTGCATGGGCATTGATTTTAGAAATGCCCAGCCAAAAAATTTTCCCGAAAAAAAATGTCCAGGCCAAAATTTTGCCCAAAAATATTTCTAGCCCAAATTTTGTTCCAAATAAAATGTCCAGCCCAGCCCATTTTTGGTTTTACCAAAAAAGCCCACTTCCCAGAGTCTCCCCTAAGCCCAAAATTTCTACGGGCTGAGTTTAGGAGGTTGGATTAAATATGATGATCATGGGAATCAGAAATTCAGCCGTAAGGCAGAAATTTCTTACATTCGCTAAAATGAGTAAATAAATCGCATTTTGGAAAGAAAGTGAATTTTGTACCAAATGTTGTAAAATAGTTTAAATAACATAAATATTGACTAATTAAAAAAAACTAGCAGAAAGGAAGAAAAACTGTTGAAATTAGTAATTGTGATAATAAAATGAAGATGACTTAATGTCTCAAAAGACTACAATATTGGCGAATGGGCAGTGGGCATTGACTGTAAAATGCCCATGCATTTTTGGATGCCCACTCACCTCTGGTGAAAGTTGGCAACTTTAGGTGAAAGAGTGGTATAAGGAAAAAGTGCTAAGACTCAATGAGCTTGACTTTCACTCAGCACAGCGCACATGGTAAAATGTTGCTCGGTTGGAAGGAGAAATGGTTGTAAGCTAGAAATCCTTTGTCTTATTGTCTTTGTTTGTTCCTAAGTTTTCAATTTTAGTAAAATCATGTTTAGTTGTTGCAAAGAGCAGAAACTTTGGTTGTTGTTTTGCAGAAAATATAAAATAAAATTTTAATACTGCAAGGTTTGAGGGGAGGGGCATCCTGAATCCTTTAACTAGCTGAATCTTCTTGAGTTCATCCCGTACAGACGAAAGCGACGCAATCTACTGCTTTACACATTTACTTGTACACAATAAAAAACAATTTTTTTAAAGGAACTGCAGTTTAATTGGATTCAATGGCAAAATCACTGCACAACACATGACGAGCACTAATCACGAACCAAAACAATAATACTACTTTAGTGAAACAGAATGTGAAATTTCGTATGCAGTGCATTCATTTTGGCCGTGACGATAATAATGCACTTTCACTTTACATGAGAGAAATATTATGCAAAGCAAAATACACGACGACTAAATACTGCGTCTACCCTCTACAATTAAATTGCAACCAGAGCTAAGGATGCAAGGCGCAAGAATACAATGAAAAAGGCCAATAACAAATCTAGACTAAATGTATCAACACACTATACAGAACTAAAGACTTTATTTACTCTCAAGTTTCAAAATAAAGCAGCAAAACAAATATTTATAATATAATAATATACGTCCGTAAATAATCCTATATATCTTTAATATTGTAGTGGTAGGTCGTAGGTCATCTATTTTGACGAGTACGGTACTTTTGTTGTTCAAGTGATTTCACGTTTAAAAATTCTCCACGAATATGTAATGTACGGTCAACGGTGTATGAACCAACAATTGGAACTATGATTGACAAGTTATCATAGTTCTTGTCTTCGTCTTATATTATCTCCCCACAAATCAATACAGTGTGTATTATACAACACACAAACAGATTTAGAATCGAAAACAGAATTTTTAGACGTTGTCAAATATCTTCCTTCTCCTATCATGTAAATATTTCTATTTTTACTACAATTTCAAATTCAAACCTTACCAAAAACACTGTCTCTTATAAGAAGCTAGGAACTCACGCACTCACTTGTGATCACTGTCTATTCTATTTGAGCCTAAATATACATTAAAAAGTTATTTTATAAATGTGCGTTAGAGACACACTTTGATTATCTTGTCTGCCAACAGACACACAAATACGCGTATATTGTTTGTATAGCTGAATACAGACAGTGTACTAAGTACTATGAACGGTTAAATAGGAAAGATGAAATTCAGTCTCATCTCATTCAAAATAATCCAGAGATGTACACATAATAATATATTGTTAAGATTCTCCGGTTCTTAAAAAAAGAGTCCAACTTCCAACATAATAATAATGCTAAGATTAATTATTAAATTCTTCTAAGAAAAAATACATTTAACAATTAAAATGAAAATTCGACCTTGAAAAAAAAGCTTCTAGTATTTGTTCATTTAGTTTCTATCAGATAAACATTGGATATAGTTTTTAACCACTATTAGTGTCTATAATAAAGAAAAGGCAACACCAGTTTAATTTAAGATTTACAAATATTTAACACCAACAATTAAGTAATTCATATTAACTTTGGCCATCTAATTGGTCTAATCTAATATACTGATCATATCTATGTGCTATCACCATCATAATTGGTAATTACATTCTGTCCTTATCTACTATTTTACGATTGAGAAAACTACACAATGCAATGTAATAATATTATGTAGTACGGATTGTGAAGTGGTTATAGTGAGTACCTCGTGCTCAGGGCGGCACAAACGCTACATTAACATCATAATATTGTAATTGTAACTAAAATCTTCCTTACCACAAATTGAAGAAATTTTAAAGGAAGACAAATTATTTTTTCTGTGTCAAACACTAAACGTAATCATAAGCACACTCACTCACAGTCACAATCAGCACACCGTCTCGATCAAGTCAAGTGTCAAGTCAACTTTCTCCAGTGAATAACATAACATCCTGTTTGTTTTCTGTCTGTCCTTTCTTTCTTAAGTCTCCGCAGGTGTGTCTTTACCGAGACGTCCTATACCTACATAGTAGATAACATCAATTCACCTAGGGAGGAATTCACTTTTTCACGCACATACATATAATAAAGCAATACGCAATGAAACAAATCTTTCAGAAGAATCGTGTAGAATAGAATGGAATGCCTGCTTTCTTTAAATTTTGAACTACTAAATTATAACATAAAATACTGGTTATAATTAATATTGTCACCAGCAATTCCCAAAGTAGAAAAAAAGAGCAAATTTAATTACACGTGAACTCTGTAAGGTTGTCCTGTAGTCCTATATACCTAGTAGCTAACAATTCAAAACTTTATAATAAAATGTTAATTGTCCTACATATTTAGATAGAGTACTTTGCGTGGCTAAATAGCGGGAAAATTCTCGGTATATAATCTAGATTAATTTCTTTACCTTGATAGTTCTAGTGCCTCCTTCATATAATCCACTAATTCTAACTACTTAACACATTTTCTATAATAACCATCCGCTTTTCTTATTTTCTACCAAATTAATAAATAGCGCTGAATACAAACACATCAAAAGCCGACAACATATTACATTAGCACGTTGGCAGTGACAGTCTAGCCTGATCAATCCCAACAATCACAATCACACCATTCTTATACAATTAACAGGTAAATAAACAGATTAAAAATTATTCTACTGTCCGTATGTTACACATACTGACTTGGTTCCTTATGTGAGTTGAAGCGGCAGACGAAAATACAAACAACACATTGTGGCATTATAGCAACAAATAAGAGGCAAACAGACGTCCACACACTGCACAATAAACTCAAATGGCGCACAAAATTAATTAAAGGAATAATAATAAATATTGTCATTATGTCACACAAACACTGCAAGGAAAGCAAAATCAATGGTAAAGAAAGAGTAATTAAAAGAATAACAGCTAACATTAAAGTATTGAATCCACCAACTTGTAAACAGGCTACCCAATAACAATAGAAAAGCAATTAGTAGTAATATACTAATTGTCCAAACTCACTCTCAGTATAATGTGTACAGTGAACACATTCTAACAGCACAGCGTCCTGTTGGGATCAGACATTCGCATTATTGCAAAGCATGACACGAGGAAAATTGTGTAAGCGACATAAAATAGATGAGATAGAACTCACTCACAACAACATACAAAACGGTACAGTGCCATCATCATCAGAAAAGCGTCAATAGCGTCATACATACAAATACAATTACCACTATTACATGGACTGATTTTTACAGAGGGTGTAACGTTCTATTTTTCCAGTCATCGAAACTTTCATTGGCGCAACGTTTCCTCACTACTACAAATCCATTAGAGGTAGATAATACTCACACATTCAAAATACTTTGTTGTAGTAAGTAGTAGGAAAATTATTAAAATCAAACCAGAAGTTTAATTTAAAAAATTGTTTTCAAAATGTAAATCTCATTTGACAGACAAATACCATGTTGTCTTTCACAGAGTCACCTGCGCTAAAATCCGAAGAAAAAATGTTCAGTCCTAAATGTACGACCACTTGACCAAAATGAGATAAAATAGATTACGTTGAAATAAAATCTGTAACAACCTCGATGTAGAGGGAGGGGTATCTGACTAGATTAGCAAAAATCAATTGATACGCTTTGGCCTTTGCGACTGAAAGTATTTAACATTCCACAGAAAGGAGCCAAAGTAATTCTAGTGAATAAAAGAAACAATTTAAGATGTTGGTAAAAATGATAAAAAGAATTAGAAGCAAATAATCAGATTATTCTGTTTAGCAGCCGATGAATAAATAAGAATAATGAGTCTCGAAAACTGAAAAAAGAAAATCGTCGACCCTCTGCAGTTGACAAATGGCTAAATATATATTCTAACGTTGAAATGAACTGCATATACTCTTTAAAAAAACGTGTAGTGTACTGTGTTTGGTTTTTGGATGTTGTATTAATGTAACATATGTTAATGTTGTGTACTGTGATTTTGTTTAAGTGGGTTTCTTACGACGGCAAAGTCGCTTATGCTCTTTCCCCCAGTGTTGCTGTTGGCAGTCAATAGTGCAGTATGCAGTGTTCCAGCAGCAATGGTAGATCGCCTCTTTCTCACAATTGTAACACTGTGCAAAGGAAAATTTACAACGTCATAAAACCATTATCCATCCAAAAAAGTCAAACGGAAAATCGTAATGACAAATGTACAAATTACATTATACAGGAAAATGTCAATGGAAGATAGATATTCCAATAAAACTAATTATCAAAATTAGCAATCCCATTGCTCACCCATTGTTTTTTCTTATTCTGAGACATTTCCGCAGCATGTTGCTGTTTGATCAGCGTTATGTAGCGCAGGCATTTTTCCCGAATATTTTCTATGCCGAATGGGTTTGTATCTTGAGTGTAAGCATTTCGGGTAGACTTTGACTCAGCGCATGAGGAAGACACTGCATCTTCTGAGACCTTCTCCGTCAGTTCCTATAGAACGAATGAGCATTGTTGACTATTTAAGGACGTCAAATTTATTTACAACATTTGCATGACATAAAAGCTCTATTGTGCTCCTCACGCTTTTCTCGTCGTCAGAAAAGTAAGCGTCGCCGTTGAGATTATCGCTTTCCTCGAGTTCATTCAAAAATGACATGTCGTCAGTGTCCAGAACCTCCGAGTCATCGAGAGCAGCTGAGCTTTTAGCACGGGGCTTAGTACAAAACATGTATGATTTATAAATTAAAATACTTTTCAACAATTTATTTATCTTAAAAAAGATTTATTATTACCATAGGCGAAGTCAGTGGAACCGCTGTAGTAGAATTGGACTTTGAAGTAGATTCCCGTCGGGCGGGTGTTGACACTGGAGGTTTAGTGGCAGCAACATTCTTCTTGGCTTGAGTGGGTGTGCCACCATTCGTCTGAGGGGATGGGGTGGCTGTGGAGGAATTATTAGAGGAAGTGGTTGCCGAAGCACGGCCACTGGTTTTACGAGGAGCGCCTTTTAACTTTGGAGAGTCTACATTGCGGGCCTTCTTCGGAGTTACGACTTCCTCTTGAACAACGTTAGCCCCAGCTCGTTTACCTCCTGAAAATAATTTTCAAAATTCATAACACAAAAGTATATGGAAAATATTTCGAAACTGAATTGGATGGATTGAATGCCTTTGGATTTATTTAGACTGCCTGGTTTTCCTCTTGGGGGGAGTGAATTGGCTGCTTCTGGATTTTTTGCTATATCTAGAAACTTTTGTAGTTCATCGTAGGCATCATTCCAATTTGCATTGCGGCGGATACGAAGTGCAGTCAGAGGGGTGTCGATCGGCTGAATGTTTTTAGCATCAATCATGCCACGTTCATAGTTGCCACCAAAATATCTAACGTCGTATTTTGATCCCTCTTTTTTCATAACCTGAATGAATTTTTTTATTTATTTTTTAATTTTTTAGTACATTTTTCAATTTATGATAATAAATAAATTGCTGACCTTGGCCGGCCAATAGGGATAGCCAGCCTGTTTGGCCCACACGACTTCATGCGGAACTGAACACGCCATACAAAACCACCAGGCATGGTCCTTTTCGTTAGACCGGCGAAAACAATCGTGGCACAATTTGATTTCCTTTAAATAAAAACCAAAAGAGTTTGTTAGTTTTTAGTGTGTTACGTCACAGTTGAGAAACAATCAAACCAGGTTGGGCACCCGATCACTTAAATAATTTCCAAGAATTAATAAATGTTGTAATAAAGAACCTGTAAGTCATGAGATGCTTCACGGAAAAACGACTTTCCGATTCCTGTTCCCTGCAGCAAGTCAGTTCCAAAGTAGACGGCGATTGCGTGAACGAGTGTTTCACAATCCACTTGAAATTCCTCCAAACTGATATATCTATAATGAAATGTTATGTCAATTTATCGTATTTATCCACAAAAGATAAACATGTCTTATATTATATATATATAGTAACAAGGGTGTTACTACGATGACTTACTTAGCACCCTTGGCTTTCTCAACAATTGTTGACATATCCATCGGCATGTGCACCAAACTAAAAATTTGAAGAAAAAAAGATGTTGATATAACAATAGTGCAAGACTTTCACAATGAGGACGACTATGTAATTAACAACCAAAACAAAATTAGTCGTCTTTTTTACTTACAGACCCATACGCCAGGCTTCCTTGGCATTACGATTGGCAGCAGTTGCCCAAGTCTTACCGTCCGCCTTCTCCAACAACGGTACTTGCTGTTGATTAAAAGTATTGGAAGCATACATTATTACAAAAGAAAAACTTTCCCTGAACATACTCAAAACTGCTGTAAAACTGATTACCCATTCCTTAAATCTGGCACAAATGTATTCCAGTAAAACATTCAGTGCTTTTTGTTTTACATTCAGTTTTTCCGCGCTTGGTTTTGTAGACATGATCTGAAGAAGAGAAACAGAATATAAAAGATTACTACTCTCTCACTGTCACTCAATACCAACATGAGTGCTTAAAATGAATGCTTACATGACAAGGTGGACACACGAATAAATCTTTGTCGGGTTTTCTCTCTTCAGGCAGACATTCCAAATGGAAAACCCTTGGACAATCTTCACACAGCACAACGTTGCCTCCAAGATGACATTGAAAGCAATACCAGTCATGATCACCCTTATCGAAATCGGTGGCATCCGGAAGCTTGTAAGTTTCCGTCTCCTCTCGTCGCTGAGTCTCCACCTCAGACACGATAAGTCCGTCTTTGATAGCCTTCTCAAGTTCGTGGTTGATTTCATCTGAAAAAACACACAAAACCAATAAATTAATATTACACAATTTTTACATTTAGAATGGAATTGGTTGATTGATACCTCTGGGCAATTTGTGTAGTGAGGATACAACGGAAACGAGTTTTTCAAAGTCCATGACGTTTGAACTATTACTGTGTTGAATTCCGTCCCACAGTTGATGTACACGCAAGGGGAGAGCCGATCTCCGAATTGACTGCATTATTTTGACTACTTCTCCTGGTGGCTGAATTTCTTGCTCCAACACGGGCTGCTCGTCGCAAACGTTTGCTGCTGAAAGCGACTCTTGATCGTGATCTTGGACTGCCTCCTGCTTAAATATTATTGGTAAGTCTTCGTCGGGTCGCTCCACCGACTCTTCAATCAGAGGTTCAAACAACAAGTCTTCCTCTGGATCTGCAACCATCAACGTAGAAGGTAAAGTTAACGAAATTGGAAACATTTTCAAAATCTCTACGAAGATTTGTGAACAGTGGTTTTTTTTTAGTATTAAAGATGGACACTTTAGCTAAGTGTGAGAGAAACGACGCAAATGACGACTAAATCGTTTGTCGACGTGGAATCTACGAATTTTCTATACAATAACTAATACTACGATGCAATCAGGAACACATATTTCTTATTTGTGCTACACAAAAGTGTGACTGCAAAAAGAACGATGATGATGACGACGAGCAAACCCGGAAGAGCATAAAATGCGACTTGACAATAAATTAGAATAATGCCCTCCCCACTATTTCATTGTACAATATAAACTATTAATTTTAATGACAGTAGTAAGATAGTAATAAAATGAACCTACTTGCTTCCTGGTCAAAAATCAGTATTTACACAGTACGTACCACTGATACGTACGTACAATGACTTCTCCCTTTTCAGTTGGACGACTGACTAAAAATGAAGATTGACTACTGAAAATACATCTATTGGCTAAAAGTAGATAATGACATCAAAACGACGACCACTGAACTTCAGTCCAGGTCTTCAAGGACGAAAAAATTCGTTCTTTTCTGACTGAAGACGCGAATAGAGTTCGTGGAGCAGTGGCAGTGGTCCGAATAATGAAGCCAGGATGAAGCCAGGGAAGAAGCAACTGTTTACTGTAATACTTGTATAAAGTGCAAGGTAAAGGCAAAGTATTGTATAGATAGTGTTAAATAAATTCACTTACTTGGGATTTATATACTTTTCAAACTCACATCAAACAAGTAAAGACAAACAGACACTTGAATGATAGAGGGTTAGTTAGGATTAGACACACTTGCACAATATACAAACCTTTAATGAAGATACAAATTTATCGGCTCGGCACAGTTCACCGCTTCCACTTGGTGGTGCTTGGCTGATCGGTCTTTACCACAGCCCTGTAACCTCTCGCACTTCTCTCACTCCTCAGAATCCTACACTACAGACAGCTGCACATCCAAAGGATAATCTGTAAAATTGCACAAAACCTCAAGATCATAATGGGCCCAAGCATGGAAGAATCGAGTCTCACTTTAAAATTTCAAGGATTGGAGCCAACCGAAGCTTCACAAACAAACAAAATGCTATGAAATTGTGAATGAAATAAATGATGAAAAATAAAATCATCTCTTGAGAGCCAAAGTGTAGAGATTCATAAATTATGACAGAGTTGAGTATATTGCATTTTCACAAGGTTATCCTAAGATATTTGATTATTTAATAAATATTTACTTGCTTGTTAGTTAGGGCGGGGGGGGGGGGGG
>JABASC010005111.1:0-10738 GCA_019776185.1 Plutomurus gul
CTCCGCTCAACTCGTCCTCATCTCTCCATCAAGTTCTCCATTTATAATAAGCAATCGTTGTATGTATGTAGAAGTATACAGTAGTAGTGGCTTAAACTCCCTGCTGCTGTTGGTCCAGGCGGCTAAGGCAAGAGATTGTATACTGTAAGTTAATACGTCGTAGTAGTAGTAGTAAGATAAGTGAAGTCAAGTGAATATGAAGCCGATCCTTGCACAATGTTTAACTTCATTGAGTTGCAATGAAACACGAGTGCACACTAGAGAAAGGGTGCTGGTGTTGAGCGCAGTGAGCTGATGCGATGTGAGTTTTTGAGTGCTTCTTGCTTTTCGACGCAGCGGAACGTACAAATACAAGTTGAGTACATAAATTCGGTTGCTTTGTACTCGGTGTGCACTGTGGAAGTGCAGTGAACACTGCTAGAGCAGTGCCATAAGTGCTACTTGTATGAATATATACGGATACTAGTGGGTAGACACGATGGTGGTGGAGCCAAGTAAATAGGAGAAAGAAGAACGAGATGAGTGGCTACGCTCCGGAGGAATGTCGGCAACATATCTGTATCTCTTTCTGTACACATTAAACCTTGTATTGAAGCACAAAGCAGTACACTGCATAAGTAAGGTATTCGGACAATTCAGCCCCAGCGACAACTCGACCCTATGACTACTCAACTCCTCTTATAGAATACCGTCCATGTATATTAATGTAAATACATATACTCCACCTAATTGTGACGAAACCCACCATCCCATTTTTTTCAATGAAAATATTTTTATTCAAATTTAAAAAAAAAAGCTTTGAAGCATTATTCCTTGTATCGATTAGTCCCTAAATCGCCCTTCAGCCGACCCCACCAACTCATAACATCCCTTTGTTTTGACCCTTTTTAATTATTATACTCAAACAATACTGTATCTATTAAAATATCCATTAAAACAACTACATATACGCAAGAAAGTTTGACATATAATTATGTAAAGGTACATTACATTACATATTTACATATACTACTTCAGATGTACGTTTAACAAGTGGGTTAAATTGTCGCTGGGTGTGAGTTGTCGTGGGCAGAGTTGTCTTTGGGGTTGATTTGTCCGGGAATCCATATAGGTGCGTAGCGGTGGTAAACGTGTGCATAAGCCATGTAAGTGACATAAAAAGAGATTCATGCAATTCCCACGACTTTAGTTGAAATTCTCATCTCTCCTATTTCCTCGTAGTTTGCTATCCAATGCCTTGTAGTTTAAGGGGCAATGTAGTAGCAGCAGTAGTGCTCGTATTGCAAAGTGTAAGTGCAAGGTTGTATCGTATCGCCTTAAATCCTTTCCTTTCTTTACCTTTCTCGAAGAAGCTGCTACCTACCAGTTTCTGTATATTAGAGAAAACACTTTACCTTCTTATCTTTAGTGTCGCATCATATCACATCTATTCTATTGCTTCCGTTTCATCTCTCCTCCAGTCAACTTTACGCGTTACATCACTATCTTAGCCATTATTCGCCCTTTCACAACGCTGAACACTAAAATCCACGACTAATAAAATAGTAGAAATTTTATGCTTCATCTTACACGTCATGTATTTCTCAAAGGGACCTCTTTCTCCTTTTTACTTTCACCGGTACTTTCACTCCGATATATCAAGTTTAAATATTTTAGATTGGAATATTCGTGCGTACATGTAGTACAAATCTAAATTTATAGACACACTCAACAATAGTAAACGCCTACGGTTTCTCTGTGAAGTGAGTAATTTCATACGAATACGAGCTCATAGGATGGGAACTGGGAAATTCGTTGGATTTATGCTTTGTGCTGCGTTGAAAGAGATTTGTCTAAAGTCAACTGTAGCCTGTATTGTATTCTGAAATTTGGAGAAAGTAGGAATTACTTACTGAATGCATCGTTTGTACATGTCATATGTACATTTTCCCCTAATAGTATGCACTATGAAATCAGTCAGAGAGCGGCAGTTTTATTCCACTGGCAGTGGCTACGTACGTCTACATGAAAAGTGGACAGGCACGGGACGACATACATTCGTGTAGGTAGCACTTACACATTTGCATAATACCTTCTTGGTGGTACCTTGCCTTACTAGGCAGAGAGACGTCGCTTTACAGTTGTCTACTGCTTGTAGTACAGGATTTGTTCTAGCAAACACATATTTCTCTGTGTCAAATCAAAACTGCATTATAATATAAAGTAGGGTTAGCTAAAGTTCTGGTTGTTGCATGCTGTCATCGGGCAAGAAGACCTACTTCCCGCAATACATCTACATGTATTTTAAGCCCGAACTAGAACAAGAGTTTACAGAGTCAACCAAAAACGAGATGCTGCACTGCTGTGGAGAAAGTCGAGGCACGGTGCTCTCATATATCATTACCCACTGTTGCGCCGTCACTCTTGAGTTGTCTTGCTCAAAATACACAGACACACAGGCGGCTTCGAAGGCATTAATCGCAGACCCGCTATCCTGTGTACATGCATAAGCAATTGGAGGCAATTCTGAAGGCAGCCCGAGAGAAACTCATATTGTTGTACTAGTTGAAGTGTTAAAAGTAACGCATCTCTCTCTCTCTCTCTCGCTCCCTTTCTTTCTCTTTCTCAGTACAAATCGCATATTCGCTTCGCTAAGACTTTCAATCCGCCATTGTGAAAACGACCGAGGTACATCTTCGCTATACAATGCCCGTCTATTATTCCGAAGATACGGTGAACGTATCCAGATAGTTTAGTTTAACAGAAGCTTACAACGCGATTTACTTACTTAGGAGCTTCTTTACTTGACTTGACATGATATGTTTAGCTATGCTTAGCAATATATCATCTTTTCATTGGATATTGTTCACTTTCTTCTTCACAGAGTATATTCCAGAAGCTCCTGGCTCTCTCGCCATGTCAGTGTATCGCTTAGTAGTGTACACCTAAACTCAATCAAACAAAGCCAAAGTAAAACACTGATGCGCTCGTCTTCTTACTTTGGTTTAAAAAAAACTTTCATTCACTCCTCCTTAGTTAGAATTCTGTAGCCACATGCTCAGCCAGTTTTTTTATTGGACAGACTGTGATTTTTTCGCCCTAATGGGGCTTTGTAGGTATGTAGTTTGCTATATCGTGTGTATACCCATCCACTCTAGACTGAATTTTATCTTGTGCAACGAAACATTTCTAGTTGCTTACAAAATAACTACATAAGACCACGTCTGTAGGTGAAAAGAGATGAGTACGGAAGCGATATTACATTAAAATACGCTCTCACTAGGAGAAAAGCTGTCTGCACATTCCGTTTATTTATTGGCCAGCCGTCTTTCTAGCTGAGCAACTCAAACTTAACCACGAGAGTTACATTTTGAAAGAATGAATGGCGCTCGAAGCTAAAGGTCTTCTCTATCTCCATTTCGTTTGATTTGGCTTTATATATAGTAGTGCCCCTCTGTACAAAATTGCCAAGATTCACATGCGAATGCGATCATGACGGAATGAAATCTTATGCGCTAGTAAATTACAATGATACAACTATGTAGTGTTCTCAATGGCTACTCACTACCATAGCACAGTGTGGTGGTACGTAGTATTGCATTCACTTATCTGTAGCTTCATTATGCCAACGTTAGCTGTACGGAAATAAAATATTATGCTTTTCTACATAAATATCTTTAATGATTACACTCTGCCCACTTACACGCACAAATAGACTCGTTTCGACTGTATTAGTAGTAGAAGATAAAAGATTGCTTTAGAATGACGCAAAATTGTTCAAAGGGGTTTTCAAAGGGTAAGCTAAACAAAGTGAGAGGCTGAAAGGAGACGTCCTATCGTTATTGCACACGGAGTGCGTATCCTAACGTAACGTATTGCATTTGTTACAGTTATTTCTTCAATCTAGTTTAGCACGCTGATATACGGGGGGAAATCATTTCTTTACTCAAGATATTCTGTATTCTGCCTATGTAACGAATGATGGTTTACTGATTAGCTTACACCCAGTCTGAGATAGCACAATTTGATTCGGTGCCCACCTTAGAGCGCTCGTGGCCATCAGCACAGACAATAGAAATGCAAGAGTATTACCGGTGGTGGTGGGAAGGCAAGTGAGTAAGTATGTCTGTACATTGAGTTGAATGTGGAATCCTGTAAGCACCCAGTTGATTTATGTGCCCACACCTTCACACTCCCAATCGGTTTCTTTCACTCGGATTATTTTGTCTTTTATCATGCCATCTGGGTCGTCCTTTAGTGAAATTGAGTTGGCCTACCCTCGTCACGTCTATCTCTGTTGTAGGAAAAAGTATTTTTGACTTGACGTCGTTTGCGACTGCTACTAGGGAACAACGACGACTTTCTCTCCCCAAAGTATCTTATTTTAACAGTATATATACAGATAGATAGCTCCGTCGAACATCCTTTTCTTTCCTGTCTCATTTTCCTTTCACTCTTACTTCGTTTGTTCCATCCATCTCTTTTCCTTCATTCGCTCAGTTTGAGCTGAACGGGCATAGCACTAACATTGACTTGGCCTTTTTCCCGCACTCGATGCTGTGCTGTGTGTGGCGTGAGTGGGAAATGACAGTACAAGACAGGGCAGTCCCAACTACTATTTCTATAATGAAAGCTCATTTACGGGATTGTCACTGCGGAGAAAGCGGGCGAGTCTGGAGAATTGAGTGTAGTCGTGCCAAATCAACTCAACTAACTGTATCAGCAAGACTTCACTGTTAAACCACGCCAACTTAGCCTACGTATCAACAGTAGTCCGTTTTCAGCACAAGTAGTGCATGAAATGTGTGTTAGCCCTAATATTCGTAATTTCCTTCACACATATACACTCCAAGTCACTAATACAAAAGAACTTGTAAACTAAAGTCCCAGATCTACATCGTTTTATTGTTGTACCAGATGAATACTAAATTGATACAAATGATAAAAAATCTTTTATTTTGCATGTTTATTATGTAGTTATTTTGCAAATTCTGATTTTGCATATAGTAGGTACACTACAAGAAGGGTTCACGCGACATATCTCGACTACCGGTTACCTAATAATAATAATCACTGAAATTATATTTAAGGCTGGCAATAAATGATTTTGTATGGGGACTACATTAGAAAATGAGATTTTTCATGGCTCTAGAAATGTCCCGTAGTGACATCTTCGTCGGTTTTCACGTCTTAATGTCAAGTCTTTCTCAAATGTCATTTGAAATATTTAAAGTTTTTGCAGTGTTACAAATTATGCACAGGGTCTGCCTATTACTTCCTGTCTACACAGATATGATGTGTATGGCTGGTTGTCATTGTATTTCTAGTTTATTTTTCTTGTCACTTGTCTATCTATTGTGCCTTGGAAAATAAAATATAAGTCTGCTCAGCCCTTACCATCATTACTCACATTCACTTTATTTCAAGCTCCGTTTTCCGATAGAAAAACTTTCGACAGTTCCAAACGCTTTTTCTCATCACGTTCAACATTCCAACAAACGAGCTACTGATACTGAATACATACCCAATTCTAGAATGGGGTCAAAATACTTTAGCAATCGTACATATTCTTAAGCTTGCCTCCCTCTGCTCACTCCTACTGTAACATTGTCCACATCCGATACATTTTAAGACTTCCATGAATACAAAACTCGCGTTCAGTGTATCCCATCCTTTTTAAACTAAGCAAACAACCGAAATTGAATTGTGCGGAAAGATACTTCCACGAGTAAACATATAACCACATGCTGAAGATTGTCTGCTCTGAGGTTCTGTTGTTTTCTTCTCAGGCGAAATTGAAGCATTAAACTTTATAACTTTGCAACACTTATCTTCTGATGTTCTAATTGACGCGATACAGGGTGACTGGTCTTTAGGTACATACACGAAGTCTGAACGTACTTAACAATTTCATCAAACTTTTCCAGTAGTAGGAAGTACGAACAAGGGTAAAAATTAGAAATCATTTTTAGAGGGGAATTGCAAAATTTATTTTTCGTATGCGTTTTTCGCTATTTCACCAATCCTACAGTACCAATAGTAGAGGCTAATTTGTGAGCTAAAGTGAACTATATAGGATTTCGAAGGACGATATTTATTCAAATTAATATAGGTACAATTTAAAAAATAAGGATGTCTGTCAAAGCAAAAGTATATTTCATTTGATTCATTTGATGAATGAAGTGTCCGACGAATTGAGGAGTATCTTCTTGTTTAATACATGTAAAATAAAATTATTTAAGATGAATGGGAGCATAGTCATATTTAATTTTTTTAAAAGTCTATGTAAATTGCTGTTAAGGTTATTCCACATTATGTTTATGAATCAAATATGTATTACCCGATAATATGTCAACAGCAGTATGTATACACGTAAATAAAGAATGAATCTTCCTTAAAATTATTTGCGTAT
Source organism: Plutomurus gul (assembly GCA_019776185.1). NCBI lineage: Eukaryota > Metazoa > Arthropoda > Collembola > Entomobryomorpha > Tomoceridae > Plutomurus > Plutomurus gul. Next base: position 6,392 of record JABASC010005111.1, read on the forward strand.
TCATCAGTGTGCGACTACTTATTGTCAGAATGGATTTAACACTTATAGAACAAGGGAGTTATAAAATAATTTTTTCGGTCGTAGTCTATTGTACAATTTAGCCCAGCTTAAAAATGGATAGAAATGAATACTGCAGACCTTATCTACTACATTGGATCATGAGCCGTTAGTTATGTCTCCCCTTTCCCCGCTATGAGTAGAAATAGTAGCTTCAACCGCATCAGCTGAACATTTAAAATCATGAGAAAGGAATTCAATGCGACTATGCGACTCGAATGATTTTCCCGCAGAAACACCTCCAGAAAAGGAATTTTTTGTCATTCGAACTATTACGTCCAAATCCTAACTTTCCTCATTACGATTAATGAGGAGATACATCCAATGTATACCCTAATACATATAATCTGCATTCAGTGTAGGATGTAGCGCACACAAAAGCATGTTCAGTAACTTTCATCTTCTGGTCCTGACAAAAGCAAAACATTAAGAGCTACAAAAAGTGCCTACTTTGGCGAGAGGAACAAGCAAATGAATGAAATCAGAGAGTGTAGAATGCTTCCTATTCGAAGATTTTTCGGCAACAAATAGAACCTGAACCATAGAAAAGGATTAGTTTGTTCCTTCAGACGCATAGGAGAGAGAGAGAGGCACACTGAGAGGGGAATCTCTAACTAAAACACATAATGACTATAGCAGGGAGAAGATAACATACTATACCAGGTTAAATAAGATGCCTAGTGAAAGCAGGAGGAGAATTGCGTACGAGTTTAGTAGGATGAGAAAATTCAAGAAGCAGTGAGCAAGGAAGAAATTATCCTAAATTCTAAATCTCTGTGGTATCCTAAATGTTGATTATTCCCAGCTCAAAATTCTTGCTGATGATGCAACAAACGTTAAGAGAAGGGAAGAAGACAAGACAGGGGAGACGCGATTCGGCCAAGACAGTTTCTTGCTTCCCTTCCCAGTTTAAATTATTGGGCACATTACATTTGTGCGAACTGTAGATTGTCTTCTCTCATCTCTCCACATTCGCCCGCCGGTAGACCCTATAGAGAGAGAGAGAATAATATACTCTGCCTGACAATTGCTAGGAGACTCATCCCTCCACTCAGCACAACTTCCTATATTTATATAGAGTATTATACATACACTGAACCAACTATATTTTGTTATTATAAGTAGCATTTTTTATGGCTTCAACAAAGGAAAACTAAAAAAGTAAAGATATTCGAAATACACTTATTAAAATATTGTTTGGCAGAAGTTTCCTTTTTATAAATACATTAAAAGGATTCCGAATAATAGCTGTGTGTAACGTATAACATATAGCCCACTATAAGAAACCATGCTCTTGCCGTACTCTAAAGTTGTCGCTGGTCTTGAAACTTAACTCCTTTATTCTTAATTGATGTGCAATATTTTTCCAAGAAAACATCTGATGAAGATACAGCTACAGCTGTAATCTATGTTCCTCCCTTTTGTAGTATTGCCTCCAGTACCACAATCACAATATATAGGCTACATTTAATTTAATTGTTTTGTGCAGTTGAAATTTTCACAAATACTCCAATTTCGTAACTGTAGAGTAGACAGAAGACAAGACATCCAAGAAACATCTGATTGTAGTACATACATACATAAATGTAGTAGTTTGATGTTTTCAAACATTAATAAACTTGTAGACCACCAAGGTAGTTTAAATGCATGGGCGAGCACCAATTTCATTCCACGAACGCTCACGTCGTTTAAAGCACATTACGTGCACGACTTATGCAAACGAGAGCCTGAAGCACACATTCATTGCATTATTGCAATCCAGACTTTTTCTTTACGTACTTCAGTATTGTACTTTTTCTTCAAAATGTGCATTTCTCATAGTCACTAATTGTGCATCCGTGCTGTCAGAAATCAGTGGGGTTCTGTCATAATAATATAAGTACGTATGGAAGGCAGAAGGTTGGTCGAATATGGAAAGAGTCCATCCAACAAAAGACTTTTAGACAGCATCCTTCCTTCCTTCCTTCCTTCCTTCAACCAGTGAATTGAGTTTCCTTTACTCTTAGTGCATTAAAGCAGTAGTACTCAGCAAACCAGTAAAAACTTTGATATGTTGCAAAAGCATTCATCAATTATTGTATTGTGTTTCTGTGATGGTTTGCCATACACATGACATTGCATACATAGTGCATAATAGCATTGAAGAAGTATAAGTAATAGTAATAATGGCGGTGGAGGGAGTATGGAGAAAGGGCAAAACAAGGCCAAAACTAGACCAAATGATTTCAAAAGAAGGAAATCAGACCCTCCTCAGCGCTCACTTTCTTACAAATCACATTTGCTCTCTGTGGCTATACAGCCACAGATGGATAATTGTGTATCGGTGTTGGAATGCTTTATTCTCCTACTGACAGCAACAATATACAGCAACTCGTGACAAGCCACCCTCCAATTTCATTCATACAGTCACTCACTCACAATTCCAATATAGTAGTTCAATATATAATAATATAAATATATTGAGGACGAGAGGAGACTACAAAACATACATACACTGGCAAGTACAATGGTGAACAAACCAGGGCAATGAAACTCTACCTCTCTCTATTAGTTACATAACAACAAAACAAGTTCACTTACTTAGGAAGACTTATTTACGGTTCGACGAAGAAAATATGGAGTGCCTTGCTTTGTCATGTTTTGTCGATGGTCGGAAAATAAATTCGTACTAATACAGCAGAATTGTACGTGTCTATAATACTACATACATGGTGTTGTTGTGCCTAGGCAGCAGAGGTAGCTAGAGTCCTTGTACTGTGTAGTTGGATGTTGTGCAAAAGAGCCCCTAAGAATCACAATCAGAACAAAACGACAAGAAATATCTCAAACGGCAAAACTTTCCCTATTACTTTGCCTGTGTGTGCTGTGGGAGGCGACAACTAGTAAACTTGCCGATTTCAGTCTCTGCTCAGTTTTGTTATGCTATTTGCTCTTACTCAACTCAAAAGCTTTCGCTTAGGCAATGCACAGCCTATAGAAATAAGCTATGACTAACTAGTATAGTAATATGTAGTATGTATAAGTGTCGCTCTTCTGGATAGAAGAAGACAATCTCAATAAGACCATAAAATTGTATCCTATCCGAAGACGACGACGTTCTCTTCCGTTTCTTGCAACTAATCCTGGCAAATCAAGAGTGGAGGACTCTTATTAATCACCTTCAATTCTAAAACTACTCCAATTGTTTTCTGTGTGCCTGACTTTGGCTGCAATCAGCTTTCCGTCAGCTCAGCACAGTAATGCTTACGTTTCAAAATAAACTTTATAAAGAGACGCAGTAAAACTCTTGAAAGGACTCTCTACGATGATTAGCTGACAAATAACAGTCATTCTCTTCTATTGCTCGCTAGCCTGCACACTGTGGAAAAAGTTTCTCTCTCAGGAATTTTTGTCACCGTAACCGAAAAACCTGGTTTAAAGTTAATTTTCAAGAAGATGGCAATAAATAAATTACGCTGTACACTGCACACACACAAGAAAGAACCTTCTTTAAATCATTTAGGTGAAGTTAGAAACTCATTTTCACACTACGTAGGCGTCCAAGGCCCGCGACGAACAGATTCCCAACACAACAACCAGCAACAACCACAATTCAACAACGTGTACTACAACCATGTGCTAACACTGCCACTACCAATGCAACCACATAGATCACCAGGATGAAGTTGACTAACTTCTGCTCTACTCTAACGTGGTTCTTTAAAAGAGAGATAAAGCATTTCAGATAGGACAACGTTAATATCAATAAAAAGTGACAGCCGTGCAATGCCATAATATTATGGCTTCAACGTAAGTAAGTGCACTGTGACTTGTGCTCACGCTAACAGTAAGTCGGAGAAACACATAACACATACATATATACCTTTTCTTCTGTAGCATCATTTTGCAGTATTTAGCTGCTTCGTTTTCGCAGACTAACAATTTTCTGGGTAATTCCCCATTTCGACCGTTGAATGTCGTGAATGCAACCCAATGTAAATAAACCACATAGAGTGCTACGTGCACTCACCATTAAGAACTGTCATTGGCAAATGTTACGTTTCGGTAATTGTTACAAACTTTGCACATGGTTATATTATTTTTGCAAATTCAAACAATATTAGGTCCACTGAATATGTCACGCCCATGTTCTTATTCCTGGAATTATTTAGAATTATGTAAAATGCAGTGTGCCTGCGCAAATAATATACTTAGAATCATTATTGTGAGCTACCCCTACCAAAAAAGAAGTGTTTTTTCACTAGTAGCCACTGGTGTTTATGAAAAATTTTCAGTGAAATAACACTGGTG
>JABASC010005112.1:0-10737 GCA_019776185.1 Plutomurus gul
GTTTTTCGCACACTTGTACATTAAGTTTTTCTGTTCTGTTCGATTTATTGCATTTAATTCTGATTCCATATTTGTAATGGCAAATGGAAGAGAGCTACCGGGATATTTCATTCTCAAATCCAAAGAATCCGAAGAAAATAATGTAGACGAGGCAAAATGTTGGCTTTTAATAGGAAAATCTTTATTCCCAAAAAATTTTCACCTCCAGGTATGTATAAGCTACTTACTTGACATGACTACCCATATAAATGGTTTTGAGAGTAAAATCGATTATCAATTGTGATCATTGAAAATGAATTTATGTATTTATCGCAATCCAGCAGTTTGGGAATCCTTGGATAACATTTTTATCTTTATCACTTTGCAGTTTCAAGCCTATCTTTTGGAGAAACGATTGCTAAATGTAGAGGGGGCAGCCAAATGTTTTGAGTCTTTGTACGTAAAGTAATAATAATAATCACAAATTTAAAATGCTTGGGATAGTGTATTTAACGATGGTATGCATTATATAAAATTAGGATGTCTTCGTTCATAAAAAACATGAAGGACGAAATTGGAGAAGTAGCAAATGCAGTACGAACTGTTCAAATGACAAAGGGGAAGGAAACGGAAGAACAAATGTTTTTACAAAAGATGTTTTCCTGTATACATAAAGGTACAGGGACTGCAACAGATTATATACTAATATGGCAAATGTATTATCATTATGTAACAGATTATTGGTACACATATATATCTGAACACACACATGTGTTATCATATTTATTGAAATATCAATTTTCAATGTTTTTGTCGAATTTCAGAAGTTCAACGGGAAGTTTTGCTTCAGAAATCAGAGACAACTACTGTTTTGTTTGAAAAATGTCAGTTCATTTTGCTACTAGTGCAATTGTACCCTGATACAGTAAATGAAAATGGGGTACGATACCTTCAAATTTTATAATCATGTATTTGGAACAAATTCGAGCTAATACTTAATCCCATAATTTTGTTTCCATGTTTTTAGGCTGACCTGTTATTCACACTTTTAGCCTGTGAGTCTGACGCATTTTCTACATTTCGAAAGTTGCTAGTTGTTGAATTGGTACCCACGATTTTGAAACTGGGGAAAAACTTGGGTGCTTCTCCTCGGCTACTTTCTCTTTTGAGCCAATGCGTTGAATATTATGTTTTGGTGGCTGGGTCTGATAAAAAAGATGATATATCTGAATATTCGGAAAGGTAGCATTTACGTATATTTATTATACTGGCCTATAATAGGCCGCCTATTATACTATTACATTGAATTCATTTTACGGTACATTTTAATTTTTATGTATTTGTCTTAGGTGGGGAAAATTGTACTCTATCTTGGACCAGATAGGTAGCATGCTCTCATGGAAATCTGCACCGTTTTTTAACACTGTCATTTCAAACTCTGGACCGAATAATGTGGACGCTTTGTATCAGGCTTTGCTAAAAATGACGACGAGTCCTAGAAACTCTCACAGCCCAAACGAATTGGGTTACATAGCTGTGGTCATTTTCCTTCGCTGTATTGTTACGTATCATGAACTAATCAATAATTGCTCCTCTGAAAAATTTGGTTAGGATTTGTACACATTTTTCACGAATCCGATTCGTTTATTGTATCAATCCGATCATCTGCATCATCTATTTAAGAGACTTTAAATGATACCGTTGCATTATATTGGGGCTTAACAGGTGAAAAGTCTAAATTGGTGTTGGTTGAAATATTTACTCCTCGTCGACATCGTTCTGTTATTGCTGAGCACAATTTACCAGTCATCACTACAGTTTCCAATTGCTCCTCCGTTGGAGGGAATCAAAGCGCAGTTTTGCAATACTTTTTGACGGCATCAAAAATTTGGCAACTAGTGAACAGTCCAACTGGAGAAGCCGTGAAAAGTGAATTCTTCCCCATCCTTTGTTCAATGAACTCGCTCAAATCTTGAAAAATGGAATGTATTTCAAGACTTTTGCCTTGATTTCCGAACGTACACGGGCACAAACTTTTCGCAGGACTCATTGTTAATTCAAAATAATTTAAAAATGGCTTGTTTCTACTGCACTGGTGCCAACTACAAGGTACAGCTCTATAAATAAGAAATTGTTTCATCTTCTTACACATGTAAGGTCGCATTAAACAAATTCCTTTATTTTTAAAAGGTTGCTGCCGAGTACGTAATTAAAGCAGTAAGTGAAATACAACAAGAAATAATCAAACACAGCTCTGAGAACAAAATTGGAGCCCTATCATTCCTAAATGGGGACCGAGAAGATTTCACATTTTATAATGAACACTTGTAACAGTTCAGACCAAAAAGGAAGTTTTATAACACAACGTAGAGTGCATTTTCTGTCGGAGAATCGAGCTGAACTTATAGCGTACGCTGCAAATATACTCATACGATGCTTTCATGTAAGTTCAGACAAAGTAGATAATTTATAAAAATCCATGTACAATGTAATAATGTAAATTAAATATTAACTGAATGCCTTATGAAACCTGATATTTAGGAAATTCTCGACGCCAATTCGAATAACACAGATGACCGTTGCATTGGTCATTTAATGACGCTTCTACAAATGGAATGGTAGCACTTAAACTAATTCCGATGAAGTCAATAGCTTTAATTTTTTAGAGAATATTTTTTATTCTTTCCATTTACTAATTACTAAAATTTAGGCCCTCACCACCAGCAGAAATGGTATTCATACAAATCCTAGAAACAATTCGAAGAAAAGCAACGTTTACCTACTGCCCCTACTTTGCAGACTTTGTCATCGAACCCGATTTCTTGGAACAATTCATGACAATGGCGAATCACGAGGCAAAAACAGTCACTCTTGACTTGTGGTCAATTAGTAACGGCAATGGTTCTGGGGGGTACAGTACATTTTCAATTATTTTTATTGAAGCAGCAATTTAATTGAAGTATAAACTTAATGCGTGATTCTGTTTTCAGAGCACGAAGGATGGGGACTAGAGGAGTGGAAAAGGGAGTAAAAAATGACTTTCGGACTTTCATGAGGCGACAAATGATGAAAAATGGAAGAGAAAACATTCACAGCCTAATTATTAATTTTCTCACGACGAACAAAGTAGATATTATAACTTGTTTTGATTCCCCTTATAAGTAATTATGTCAAATATTAATTATCTGTACTATATTTTAGCATATTTATATGTACAAAGATATTTTCTCATTATGTCCACAGTCCAGAGATTGCATAATAGGGTGAGCAAGTTTATTCACTGGGAAACATATTTCACTGTCACACTTAAATGAGTGAGTTGTGAGTAAATAAAAATCGGAGTATCAGAAAAATGTCACTGGTTTTATTTCAGCATTGATTCAAGACACACTTATGTAATACCTTTTTAATTTACGCTAATTATTATATTTTACAACAATACACATGGTAATTGCGTGTTTATAGACATTCACTTATACTGTACAATGTACACACACAATGTAGACTTATACTCACTATTTACTAGTACAATTCATCCTGACAGCCATCATATATAAGTACCTACTACCTACGCAGGTTTCTACAACGAAGGTACGTTTGTAAAACAGAAAACGACGTTGTGTAACTCATAAGATCTTTTCATGCCGTATCGACACGAGCTTTAATATTTATAATGCCCACTTTAGTCGTTAGTATAGGCAGTAGGTACATGACACGAGAAATAAGTAAACACTTCTGGGGAGAGTAGGGACTCCAATAATAATCTTGTCCTAAATGTTATATTTGAAATATATTTCATTGCATTTACAGGTTTGTTGTCGATAATTTGTGTTCGTACATTCCTAATTTCTAATAACATTATTCAGTTTCCATATTTACCCCTTCTTATAATAATAGTTACATACGTACGTGTGTTTCTATAAGAAGTACGAACAGTACGAAGGGAGCTTTACGATTACATGTCTTGTTGAACAGGATTTTTGGGTAAAAGCCACTGTAATGTCAAACAACTTTAAATTATTAGATTCACCTATTATTTCTGTCATGATATAATATTTCGTGTATTTTCAATCCATTCGCTATTATTGTACGTCTAAATATTCACCTATCTCTACCTAAATATTTACTTAATTCTAAACATTAGCAAATAATTATTAGTTCTAATGACTGTATTGAAAATGAACTAGTATTAGTATAATTATATACATATAGTAGCTATAATCAGAACAGCTTTATTATAACTACTAGTTAGCTTATATTTAGTTTTCTATATAATAATACATTATCATTTAACAATTGAATATTCAAAGTAAGTAACCAGCTAAGCTAAAACACGTCCACGTTGAATATGTACAAACTTCTGTGACATTATACAATTTTCTCAAATATTTAGTAGCTGTTTCTATCTTCAAGACTTTTTTTATCCTTGTGTGTCAGTTGCACTACACCACCGGGATGATGTGTAAATTATAACAACTGAACAATTCCATAGGTCGTTCGTATTTTATTGTAATAGTTCTAGATATTTATAATAAGGATATTTTTACCAGCTCATTTAATGCAGAATCAGTGCTTTCGGGAAATGCACTATTTAAAAAATTGATTTTTGAGTAATTAAAAATTTAGAAAATGATTTATGTAGGTAATTTACGATTATAAAAAATTCAAAGTCCTAATTTTTAATTTTGTTTAGTCTCTTCATGTAATCATCAAACTACATGATTCATAGCTTCTGTTAAAGACAAAGGATAATATTGTTGTGCACGTTTTAGTCGTACGTGTTTCTTTGTGCAGTGTTAACATACACAATTTGAAATTGTCAACTTGTTTTAAATTACTTCTTGATTAATTTACATTCTTGAAAAATTACAAAAGTTTTTCACTCACCGAGTTTTGTGACTTCAGCTAAACAGCCTACGAATAGCTACATTAAAGAATTTTAAAAACGGAGCTCTACTAGAAATGGGGGCTAAAATGTTCAACACATTTCAAGTTTACAAGACTTTTCACGTATTTGTTAATTTGCTGTTAGTGGTAAAGCAATGGTATATAATATTTATCATTATTATTTAATTAATCGATTAGTAGAGTTACACACACTAACAGTAATATCTAAACATTATTTTGTAATAAATTTTAGATGTATCACAAAAGCTGAACATCCGACTTTTTCTTTTTAAGCAGAGTACAAAATACATCTTTTCTAATTTCATTTCTAGACATTATATATTCCTACAACAATCCTTACCAATTACGAATAGTTTCCTAATGTCATTGTAAATAACAGACGAAATACGAATATTATAAGCATTCAAGGAATCGTAGTGGGGTAGAAAATTGTGCTATGTACATTTAAATAGTCAGTTGCTTACGGCTTAGGTAACAGGAACAAAATTGTACATGTATGCTAAATGTTAATATCTTCCGCAATTAATTCTAATTAAAAGAAACCTCACAAAGAAGGAAACCTCAATCTTTTGTAATCATAAGTTTTCGTGCATTTGCGAATAGGTGGTAAATTATTTAAAAAGGAAATTATTATAGTAGCATAGATTTGTGAGTTAGTGAGACTTTTGTTAAAAAATAAAATCAATATCAAATAATATTTTCTAACGTAGCATCTTATGTACACAATACTACAAATTAAATCAATAAACGGTGCACACAATTGTATGTAACTACATTATTATCCGCACTGCTAATCATAAATTAGTAAATTCCAGTTTCATGCATCTGTCTACACATGGTTAACATAGTATTTGGTATTCTGCAATTTATATTCTACAAACTTATGCAATATATAATTATAGTCATTCAGTACACACATCACACATGTAATGAAAGCTAGTTTAAATACAAAAACACAAGTAGCCCATTATGACTTCTTCCTTCTAATACAATCGACTATTCTCATGCAAACACACACCAATGAAAACTACAGATACATACTGAAATAACAAAAAGCTTCAAAAAGTATGTGAAAATTGAGAAATATATAAAATTCGGTCCCAATCCTGATTCTTGTCCACTTTAGGATGGTTCTTGTTGTTTCTTATCAGTGGATTATTAATTCTAACTTGGCTAAAAAGCTGAACAACAGATCTCAATGATTAACTACGGCATGTTATGAGGTTACCAGTGTGCATGTGAGCAAATGTAGCATTACAAAGACAAGTTAGTTTAATTTTTTCCAATTACGTGGACTAATAACTAATAGATAATTCCTACTAACGGCTTTAACTAGAGTTTCATTGATCGTAAAACGACGTACGTATAAAAGTGAATTGGAGTTCCTTATAATTAGTATATTTTAGTTGAAGGAATAGTTGAAATACATGTGGTTTTGGTTAAAAAGTGTCGTACAACAAATAACAAAGAATTGATTATTAAAAAGTGTCGTACAACAAATGACAAAGAATTGATTCCAGAATTAGTTGTACAGCAAAAGAACTTTTCATGATTTGATGAATTTTGATGCGTTTAGTATAAAAGTAATTATACGTGTATAGTATAATATAACGATGCACTTGCACCATTATATTAATTTCACAAAACGCTAGTATAAGTAGCTTTAATGAGATCTCCGTTGGTGTTTTCATATTTCACTTATTTTCTTCGAGTCTAATTTTAAATTAAACAAATCAGCAAACTTGGTGTCATTTCATTGTTATCCGTTTTCAGTTATCTCTTCCGTAACTGGCCTGTTGGTTCCACTTGCGATGAGTGCATTATGTTGAAAAGGGTAACTCATTTAAATCAACATCATTAGGGAAAGACCTTCACAATACACTCATACGTCACGTGTCGTGTCACACACAATCGGTAAATAATACAGTTCGTCTTCTTTGACGGTATACTACATATATAAGAGCCATTTGTATTACACTAGTATACCTTATAGTGGTACCTATGTACATCGTGTGAATTATCACACACACATATAAGTACTTGGTTAGAATTGAGTAATTGTCGACTGTTGATGCGGCGAGAGAGAATAGTGTAATCTAGTTCAGTGGTGTAGCGTGAATTCGTTAATTAGTTCGTGGTACATAAACTTAGAACTTATATTGTTAGTTTTGGTTTGAGGAAACACATTTTAATGAATTTAGAGTCAAACTTCTGCCTGTTCAGTTGATTTTGGCTTAAATTGTATCTCGGCATAATCTGTACGCATATTAGGCGGAATATTGCGGGGAATCGCTGTAGGATGATGGTGGGTTTTGTTGCTCTTCTTCATCGAGCCATTATTACTGGTTTTGGGAAGCTGAAGATCGGCGTAGTTTATATCTTTTTTGGAGTGATCCACGGTGTATGTTCGTCCTCGGAAACTCCTTTCGTTTCTGGGCTGCTGCGACTGTCAAGTCAGAATCAAATCAGGTTAGTCATACAATCATCTTCGAATTAAAGATGCACACTAAGTTTGCACAGTTGGCAATCGCGAATGAGCAAAATTCATGACACAATCACGACCACAATCATTTCTATCCAGAGCAATTCAACTACAACAAGACACAAGTCGCAGACTAATACGAACAAAATACAAAAGCAAACCTGGTATTTAATATGGCAATGGGAACTGAGGAAATTAAAAATGACAACTGATGAAAATAACACCAAATACACGTTGGGGAAAAACATTCGGTTAAATTGAATGCGTGCAAAGTGCAATCCCTAACGAAATCCACATAAACATTACACGCAACTTGGACAAATTATTGAAATGTAAAAATAAAAGTCAAGTATAAAGTATTTCCCTCCATTTCCAGGTGAAAATTCCCACGAAATAAGCAATGAAAAACTTCATTAAACTTATAATTATATTAAGGAACATTTAGCATTTGACTTTCAGAAATGGGTAATAGCAATTTCAAAGGAAAACGAACACAAAAATGCAAAGATATCAAATAACGATAAACAAAGGACAAACGGAAGCAATATTTGAATACTGTTGCGACATTACAAGATTAGCCAGCAAGCTAGCCTAGAAATAATTTCAACTAGCGGCGGTATCAAAGTGTGCAGCGTGCAAAAAAGATTACTGATATTAATTAGTACCTAATAGATTACAGTAGTGAGGTCTACAGAACAACTGGCAGTTAAAAGTGATAGAGCGGCGACTGTGGGACATAACACAAGAAAGTGAAATGTCTACCGTTAGTTGTTAGTGGCAGAGAAGAGAGCGGAGGTGGGGAGATTTGGATTCTACTGGTCAACTGATTAGTTCATATCATAGAAGTTTTTACAGTTATGTATTTAGAGAGTACAGTGCAGACGGTGAGCGTGATGGTTATAATAATATATAACAGTCCCAAGAAAACATTCAATATCGAATTGAACTCAACTGTTGTTGACAACAAAGTCAGTGACAGGACAGGGCGCATGACAAGCTTGTCACACTAAATAGTTTTTTTAATTGGAAGGGTAGTTTTTTTAGAGTGTCAACGAACAGACAACAAGTTAGTAGTACATTACGTAGTTTAGCAGTACTAAGACAGAATGAAGTAGAGAAGAAGAAGGTCAGGTAGTGGCAACTGTCGTGTGTTTAAACAATGATAGGAGGATTTCGACCGTAGTAGTGATTTGGTGGTGGTGGCATTGGTGGAGAGACCTTGATGATGGGAAGAATTCAGCACAAGTTCATTATTCATTTCTCACATTCAGTCAGTGTAGGATGTGTTTCAATTGAGTTGATGTGAGTGAGAGTGAATCATAAGTGAGTACAGCAAAGGAATTTACAAATAATAAATTTTAACCAGTAATTAAAAATATGTGTTCAACTAATTTGTACTTGGCAATATATTTACAATATACGACAAACGAAACAAAATTAAATTCTGAAAATCTATTATCGTGTATTTAAAAAAAAACAATGGAGAGAGGTAGTCGTGCGGGTGTATGAAAGGATGGGTTCTGGATGATGGGCAGGACTTGACAATATTTAAGACACTTTTTTTTAGTATTTACAAACATGGGATCACCGACACATAGGGTGAGCTTGAGAAACCCCATAAGCCCATCCGAAAGTATTATGACGGTCATTGTACGTGTCTGAGTCTGAATTGCAATTACAGTTATGATTGGACTTGGAATTTTTAAGGGGACTTGGTTTTTGTTTGACTTTTGTTTGCGTTTGAGATTTTGTTTTTGTTGTTTTTGTCTCATGCTCATCATCGTCATCATTGACTTGAAGTACCTTCATAATGTGAAAGTCCGGAGGTAAAATTGGATCTGGGGGTCGGGACTTCCTCGGCTGGTGATGATGGTGACCGAATTGGATCTCGGACTGAGGAATTGTTGCAAAGCCACTCTTGCCGTTATGATGCTGGCCATGACCTTGCATGTTACCAATCACGTGGCCATGACCATCCCGCATACTTCCATCCATGTCACTTTTCTCACTGTTAATATAAGAGGGGGAAAGCATGCAAAAGAAATGTTAGCTTCACGAAACTTCACATACAAAAATACACGGCTACAAAACTCTTTTCAAAGTACAAAATTTAGGCTTTGCGTTGCGTTACTTTACTCGAGTGACAATTCACTATTTGTAATTATGTCAGTAGCATGTTCAGTTAGTTGTGTTACAGTCAACAAACGTTTTCTTTATAAAAAAACGCTGTTGCTTGTCAAACAACGTTGAAAAAATTATCATTATTACATGTGAATAGAAAGTAGAGAAAATTGGGCTCAAAGTGAAAACAAAGAAAATCATACATACTATGGCATAACAAACAACACAACACAAAACACGCGAAAAATTGTGAATAAATCAAATAATACATTAGTAAAGAGAGATACTATACACTACGGATATATGTAATAATGCAAAATTGAAATTGTTATTTACCTTTCTAAATCGGTTGGTTTGAAATCACCTCTCTCTGTAAAAGGAGCAAAGGTACACATAAATAATTTTCAATTTGATTTTACTAGTCAGCTTTATAGATTTCCGTCTTGTTGTTGTAGTTGTAGTATACAGTCAGTAAAAGAATCTCAATCAACAAGTGAAATGTGCAGTACAGTACATAAAGAAACAGTCGTGAAAAGAAAACCAAGTGATGTTAATAGTGAAAAGAACAGTGACTACATATAAGAAAGTAATGTGCAACAACGAGATTGTTCGTGAGGACAAATCAGGATAAGATTTGGGGAAATTTCGTACACATGCCGTGAAACTATTTGTTCGTACTAAATATTTTCACATAAGCTTTACTTTTATGGCTAGATAATTTAAAGTAGTAAAAATTACCAAATACTGCTAAATATCAGGATACATTACTAGACATTACAGTAGGGCTAGCATCTTTACCTATTTTAATTTTAAAAGTGTAGGGAATGATGATTAAGACATTCATACTAGATATACTAGAAACAAGCGTGTAAAGCGATGAAAATAATAACAGCATTATTTTATAAAACTTGTGACAACTAGATAAAATATTTATAAAAAGGAAGCTTGAGCAAGTGAATCATTCCGCACTGTACTTTATTGCTAACGAAGAAGAATGGTACATTTACATACTTTATCATTTCCCTTAACTTATTAACTCTTACTTTCCTTTGCTTTAATCAGTGCAAACAGCATGCACATATTCAAATGAATTACGAAGTTACATTCGTAGCTAGTAGCTGAATAGTCAACAACAAAAGCGCCCATTACTACACAATTATGTTATAAACGGGTAACGGGTAACTTGTTATGAATTGTTAAAGGTATCAATATCCGTAACTATTTAAAATTAAAGCTTATCTACATTT
>JABASC010005113.1:0-10734 GCA_019776185.1 Plutomurus gul
CTTGCAACAGTTTCCATATATAGAGTGGTTGATGAAGTCAGAAAGTATTGGGACGACCCTTTAATTGTGAGCTATCATCCCTTCGAAGTCACACTGGACAAGGTGCCCTTCCCAGCTATTACCATCTGCAATGTGAACAACTTTCGTCAATCCGTTATAGAAGAAACCTTCAAGTACGAAATCTAATTGAATATTTAATCGTATCCATTTTTTTCATATAATAAATAAAATTAATCAACCATAAAATGATGGTTATAGACAGTACCACTCGTGTGGAAATGTGACATCGATTTGTGACAAAGCTATGGAAGACCTGGAAATGATTTGGCATATTTGCAAAGCATTAGAAAGCTTCAGCCGTAGTTTAAATTTCTCTTGGGGGGCAGCTACCCTCTTCACACCAATAAACGATTCACTCTTCTATGAAGATTATGACGAACAATATGCTTTGGATTTATACAATGCATCCCAAATATTGGAAAAAGTATTTATACAATCAGTTAGACAATTTTAAATTAACTAGGAGGTTGCACGTAATAATTAATCTATTTTCATGGACAACACATTTTGAATCAATTTATTTACACAAAAGCTCTTTATTCTTTCAGGGCACTCAGTCCTGTGAGGAGATGATTTTACTGTGTTCTTGGAGAGATGCCCCAATTAATTGTTCGGATATATTCCGTGAAATTGTCACTGATTATGGATTTTGCTGTTCATTCAATTTGATGCCACTGTCACTTTTGAAGAAGAATGTGTACGAGAAAAGAAAGCACAAAATGTTCAACTTTTGTATGCCATGTCCTAATAATTAAATAGATTAATATTTAATTGTAATATTCCTGTCAATTAGTGGACGATTTAATCAGGCTTATCAAGAGTCGTCACGGTTGTTGGATCGGTGGAAGGATTGGAATTTGGATGATAATATAGTTAGTGGACACGGTTCTGGACCACATCACCAAAAAAAGGCCGGAATGAAAGCGGGACTGTCGATTCTAGTTCATCCGGAACTAAATGAAATTTCCTGTCCATCACAGGACTCAATGGGATTTCGAGTAACATTCCCATCTAAGAAAGATTAAATTCTATATTATGTCATTCGTCACCACAGTTTTAAATTTCTTTCAGTTGCTCATTGGATCTCCGGTAGATTTTCCAAAAGTTACTGAATTCGGTATTGCAATTTCTCCGGATACGGAATCCTTTTTGGATATTCGACCAGAAATTACAATGGCAAATACAAATATTCGTGCGATCCCTGTGGTAAAATAAATCACAATTATCTTTAATCTTAATTCTACCATTTAAAAACCGATTCACCAATGTATTATACAATTTCCGTGCTAATATTGGAATTCATAATTGCTATTATAATGCTGAATGATCATTCTGGCTTGGTTATTAATTGGTTGCACTTACAATGTTTTGGGATCTATTTCTAACAGCGTAAAAGGCACTGCTATTTTGAAGGGGAATTTCCACTGAAGTATTACAACCGCTACAGCGTTCGAAATTGCATTGTAAAGTGTCTTTTGATATACCTTAAATATATGTATTAATTATATAATGGAGGAACAATAATAATTTCTATCTGAAATAATTGAAATTTTGATTTAGGATGAATGCATATCAAATATCACATTTGCCAGCTGCAAATGCGTGAGATATCACATGCCAAGTCAGTGAGCAATTAATTATTGTGTAAAAATTGTTTCCGAAATTTAATTTATTTATGATACTATGTTTACAGGACAGGATGATTACAAACTTTGTGGTGACAAAAATGATTTTTGCATTCGTAATATATCACGTAATTACAGATACTCATAATTAAGAATGATTTGCTTTAATTTGTACAGTACATGACGTGACATGAAACATTCCTATTTAAATAAGGAATCTGTCCAGGCTAATGCTAAAAATATTAATAAATTATTATAAATAGTAATAAGCTGTATTTTATTTCCAAGGTGTGATACACAGAAGCAGTTTGCACAGTCATTGCCCAGACTGTATTCCCAGTTGCACGCAAATAAATTATGTTTCCGGGAAAACATCTCATCCCATGTTGCCCTATTGGAGGAAAAACCAAGGCAGAATAAACGCAAAGTGGTAGGTTGCCGCCAAGAATAAAAGCGAATTAGACACGAAGTTATTTACGGGTATTTCCATTCAAATTTGTTTTTGTGATTCAGGACTGGCCAGAATGTGTCCATCGTCCATATTTATTTTGGCTCAGATTCCGTTTACTCAAAAGTGAGACAACGTCTCTACGATTTGGATACACTCTTAGGTAAAAAAAAGTTATCTAGACTAAATCTACAATTCCATCGATAAAAGTTTAACTTGAATACCAACTAATTGATTTGTTATGCATTTTCATATCAGCGAACGCAGGTAAAACCAAAACGAAGCAGTTACACACACGGAAGAATATGCACTTTTTATTCTGTCTGCGTTTGAAAATCTGTTTTATTCTCTTATTGTATTTTTCAATGAAATTAATTGCCCTTTCATGATTTAGGTGGCCTGTTGGGACTCTTTCTCGGGTTTAGTTTCGTCAGTGTCCTCGAAATATTTTACCATTTCATTTTCAAATTTGTGTTTGTTAAAAACCGAGTTCGGGCAACACATTGTTGTGGAAAAATTGCAAAAATTGACAAGGAAATCGAGCAGGAGAAAGTCATCGAATATTCAAACAGTCAACGAGTCCCCAAAATTTCAAACAAACCCAATCCCGATGATGGAGAAGTATGCATTCCTCCTGTGCGAGCTTATTTCGAATAGTCACTACATTCTCGTAGAGGAAAACAAAAAGGACACAAAAATCGGAATTTGCTCACAAAAAGTGAATTTTAGTTTCGAACACAATACTATTATCATAGCAAAGTAGAAGAATTTCATGTAATATAGATTTGAAAATTGCTATTACTAAATACTAATAAAGACGATACATTTGCTAATAAAACTACATATCTACACAGCCATGCATTTACTTCGAGGTGGCATAAGATGCTCTGTTTAGCAGTGGCGTACAATGAAGTAAGTTTTGCGTCCGTGCTTCAATATTCGCTTTTAGTTAGCCTTGGGGAATATATACATTAATGACGTCATCGGTTGACGGGGGGTCTGGAATTTGTCACGTGCAGACCATGTGCCATGTTAAATGGGTATGATGATGATGAATAGAGGAGGGAGGTGGTCGAAAATTAGCCATTTTTTGATGAGGTCAGTAATCACGGAATAGGGCTAAACGTTTAGTGAGATATATACAAAGGAACCCTTCTTATATGGGTCAGTAATGAATGGGTAATGAAAATCTCAGACCCCCGCTCCCATCGGAGTGTTAGTACTTTATGAATAGCACATTGTTTTGCCAAGTTTAAACATTTTTTTAAAATGATGACTATAAGATACATAATTTCCATTATAAATACGATGAAAAAAATCCGTTATGCAATTATTAACCCGGCAGCAAGGAATCTAAGAATTTTTTTATCGTTCATTTAAATGAAAAACTCGATCTAAATTTTTGATTCCAAGTGTGATTTAAACTTTATTTTTAAAAATTGTGCGTTTACTTGAGAGAATTTTTTAAAGAATAGATGAAATAAAGCATTTATTGCATTTCGATTCATTTCATTCTGTTTGAAACATGAAATGAAGTGAAAAGGAAAATGGAAAAATGAAATGAAATGGGCCGACCTCTACTTATTTGCGTATTCTCTCGATGTCACCTAGCTTATTCGAGCTACTACTTACTTTGTGATTGCTTGATTCTGTTTGTAGGTCAATGACAAACGTTGCAAAGGCAAGTTTTCAACAATGTTGTTCTAATACATATGCAGGATAGCAAGACGGGATCAGACAATATCTTGCACAACATTGGATATTATTATATTTTAGCATCTGCAATCACAAATAATCGTCAGTGTTCAATAAAACTTCAACAGTGCTACATACATTTACATTACAATTCTTACAACACTGTTTATACGTTAAGTGTAAATTCATGTAAAAAATTTCTAAAAACAAATATTATTAATGGATAATGGCGGCGAAAAATTACGGTGAAACACAAAGCATCATTGGAATCATCGATGTGGATTCTTACGAATGCCAAATCTGGTTAAGAAAATTACCCAAATTCAAGGGGAGGCCATGTGTTGTTGCGGACAAATGTAACCGGTGAGCCACAATTTGATATTAAAATTTTGTTAAAACATTTTAAATTAAATTTTGCTGTTAGGGGTAAAAAATTGAACAATTTGTTTTCCTTGTCATTGTATGCACAACCTAAAAATACTTTTCCATTGGAAAATGGATAAGAAATGCTTTAACAAAAAAATTAATTAAATTAACGTAATATTTTCAGAATTGTTTCCGTCTCGACTGAGGCAAAATTATTTGGAGTGACCAGAGATCACCGCGTCAACGAAGCTAAAGCAATCTGTCCAAATTTAAAAGTGTTTTGGAAACCACAGAAGTACAACAAACCAGATTCCCAAGAAACTCGTCAAACATCATACGAACTCCAAGACATTATCAGCTCAATAGTCTACGAGGACAGAAAATATTTCATTGCTTTGGAACATGTGCCCACGGACCAATGGTTCTTCGATCTGACAGACTACATTGAAGATAGAAATCAATCTGCATTATATGATAAAAATATTTGCATTGTAAATGGAAATGGCTGCGAGCGCGGTGCTTACAGCAACAGCTTCATACACAACTATGATACTCTCACTAATGAAGAAAAGTTGACCGGAGCAGCATTTTTTATGAGAAAAATTACAAATAAGATTTTTGAAAAGACCGGGTTCACGTGTTCAGGGGGTGTGGCTAATAATTTATTATTGGCAAAAATTGCTAGCAACCTTAACAAACCAAATGGAATTACAGTGCTAACTTCTTCAGGCTTCCACAACATTTGCCATACTATTTCCATTGTTTCAGTTCCAGGATTTAAGAATTCACTTGGGTCAGCAATAACAACAGCTTTTCGTATCACGTCTTTGGAACAACTCAAAAAGTTGACAATTAAAACATTAAAACGGGTTTTTCCTGACCATGCCAAAATCATTTACAATACAGCTCGTGGAATCTCTGATTACTATATTCAACCGAAATGGAGGAACAAGCAAATTAATTGTAGAAAAAATAATCTCTGTATGTTGTATTTATATGGAAAATTAACAAAAAATACTTTTAATATGTGCAATTAAAACTAATAATTTATTTTTCAGATGTAACTTCAAACCGGAAATTGCGTTACCACTTAAATCACTTGTGCGCTGAAATGCTTCATTCCAGATTGAATGAGGAGTACGAAAGGAATCGCAGGCTTCCTCATGCGTTTCAAATAAAGTTTGCACTGTTTTATACAAGTGACAGATATCAAAGGCTCCATTTCATCTCAAAGACAATCCCGTACACTATTTTAAATTTTTCCTGTTTCCATCCAATTGCCCAACGCTGTTATGAAGTGATTGTGTTCGAAAAGGGCTTTAACTGTTGGTACGAGGTTATTACTTCACTTTGTATTACGGCTAAAGACCTTGATTAAATTTCAGTATGTAGATAATGTTCGTGATTCAAATTTTAGGGAAAGTCAGTCATTCCAATTTAACATTAAACTACTTAAGCGTAATTAATATTTCTTTTAATGTACTCGTGTTCAATATTTTTGTAAATAAATATTCAATTTGTGTTCATAAGCAAACGGTTTCGCTCTTAAGTAAATTACATTTTTACACGCTTTAAAATTTTGTACATATTTTAAAAGCACGTTTGTATTCCGTGCTTTTCAATTATTTTGTATTTGAAAAGTAAAGTATTTTGGCCATACTTGTGGAATGTTTACATTGCAATTTTTGTGGAGGTTGGCTTTGGAGCACGCAATACCCCATACCGAAAAAGTAGTGCTTTTTTCATTAATTCCTGCTGGCACGAACATCTTTAAGTGAAATTTACTCGCTTCCATGAGTGTTTTAGCATTACTAGTTCCATTACATCTTTGCAGGACTTGTAAATTTAACACGATTGTGAATTCACTTTAGAATATACCAATTATATAGTAGAAAATTTCATAAAACTACATCAAGCAGTCCTACGGAACCCTCACGAGGGTGGCGCTCAATTGTAATATCGTTTTTCCTAAAAAATAAAATTTTGGTAATCGAGACGGTTGGTAACTATGGGCAACCGAAAAAGTTTTTCTTATACTAGTTTGCAAGATTTAGTTTACAAATCCATTAGAGCAAATTTTAGTAATTATCAGGTTAATTTCGTCTCAAATTTTCTAGTGATTTTGCTATTGTGTCCGCACTGATGTAATTTTATACTCGTTATGTGTGCGACTTAGTTTGTACAGTCTTCCCAGTCTCCTGAGATCATTCGCTTTTGCCGTGTTTTTTTATTCTTCTGCCAGTCCACTTTTTGCAGTAAACGATTACTCATACCGATTCATGATATGAAGTAGAAACATGTGTGAGAATCAGGAAAGAATTGCAAATCTGTTACGTTCGAGTTGTTTACCGACTTAGGTTCTTCGATAACCACTTGTAGTACAAGGACAAATAAAAATGAGCTCCTGCTACGTAACTATTAATGTTAAACGAGCGAAAATGCGTTGAATCGTCACGAGTTTCTTGTTGCGAGTATTCTGATCTTACTTCTACGGTAACACACCTGAGGTAGCCAAATGACAGGCTAAGGAGAACCTGTTTGACGCGTAAATTATCGATGTAGGATTTACTGACGTATTCATAACTGGAAACAGTGGCGTATCCACAATGTGGGATGGAGGAGGGAGGAAACCCTGGTCTTTCCATATTCAGTTAGCTCCGCCCNTGTTGGGGGGGGGGGCAGTGTCCCCCCTTGGATTCCCACTGTTTGAAATGATTAGCTGTAGATTACAAGCATTATTACCGAGCAGGGTACTTGCTCTATTTTCCTCTTTGCTCGTTTTGGTGTGAAATACTTTTATTACTAGTAGTAAAGCCAAAGAATGTGTTTTATTTACTATATATTATTCGTTAAAGTCTCACATTTAGATAATGAAAAGTTGATAGTTTAGTTTTTACGATACTTTATTCCAAAATTATTAAAATGTTCATTTGTTTAAAAGTTTCCTGTAAGACACTTTATCTGACTTTGGTGCTGTTAAGTGTTGTGTTTGCAGAAGAAACGACTCAAATTTCCAATGACGTGGAGGAAACAACGTTAGCAACGGAGTACGAGAATGTTGAAACGGATTTTGAAAAGAAGGTTGAGCTGAATGATGTGAATGTGACAATTGTTGAGAAAGATGTGGAGACACCCGGATGGCTGAAATTACCAAAGGATTACAACAAAG
The DNA here is from genome assembly GCA_019776185.1 of Plutomurus gul. NCBI lineage: Eukaryota > Metazoa > Arthropoda > Collembola > Entomobryomorpha > Tomoceridae > Plutomurus > Plutomurus gul. The sequence continues at coordinate 7,364 of JABASC010005113.1, forward strand.
AGCTAATTCCTAAGTTTGGAAGTAAAAATTACACTTTTAGTTTGCAGGCATCGCTTTTCGGCTGTACAAAAAATTTCATGGGAATTTGTGCTTTATATGCACTGCGCTTAAATTTGCATAAATGGTATCTATAGATGGCCAAATTACATGTAATTAAATCACACTAATGTAATTTGAGGGAAATGTTCACCTAAACAATTAAATTACAATTGTAACTTTGAACTTTTTCATTGTAATTGTAATTAGTAATTTGGAGTCATGTAATTTAACCATACATTAAATGGCCAAATTGTAATTTACATAAAATGTAATTAAATTATGTCACGATTATGAAAGTAATTTGTAATTTCATGTGCACAACGTAATTTAATTGTAATTAGTAATTTGGAGTGATGTAATTGGCCATTTATATGATTACATGAAAAAAGCGTAATGGGATGGACAGCTAAATTTGTTATAATGCTATTTTAAGTTAAAATGGCACCACCTGGTGGAAATGTTAACACCAGGGAATTAAGAATCATTAGAAAGTGTGACTATTTTCTTTTACAGAGAAACCGATAAAAGCGGCAATTTTTATCTACATTCGGAATATAAATAGTATTGATACAAAAAACGAGGTTGCCTCTTGTAATTCAATTTACATACATTTTTTAAACTACATTTTTATTTATAAAATCTGTTTTAATTTCGAAATGTGATTGTTTTCATGATTTCAGAAAATAACTCTTGAGATGGACTTTTACAGATTTTGGGTTGACTCTCGTTTTCATAAAGATGTTCATACAAATAATTCGTCATTTTTCAATAGTACTGAAAAAGCGATTACAATCGAGATTGAAAAGTTGAGTCCTTTATTTGCGGATAAAATCTGGACACCGGACGTCATATTCGGTTCACACTTATTCAATTGTGATACGTTTGAAAAATCTCTTTCTGTTAAAAAAGTAAACTGAATGTAATTTTTGTTTATTCGCAGAGAATGGAATAGTGATTCCACACAATGATCAAACAAGTAAGCCAATAGTGAGTTTTAATGCAATCACTGGTTTCGTTAAGTATTCCAGGTAAATATTGCGGTCGTAGAATATTACATCCATACTTTTTTTAAATTGCATACATTATACATATATTAATCAAGAGCTTCAATTATTTTTAATTGAAATTTCTTGAGGCATTCAACTTTACATGTGTACAATAGTTTCGGTCTAACAACACTGAATCCACTTTAATTAAAATTATAATACTGAACGGGTTTCCAATTTAAATTCTAGAGTTGAAGTGACAATTCCATGTCCTATGGATTTTTTCTACTATCCTTTTGACACAGAAAAATGTGAATTCCGCTTGCGGAGTTGTAAGATTTTACTCAAATAAATTGAATTTCACATAAAAAATTATTTGATGCAAATAATCTGATGATCAAATAACGTTGATAGACAAACATCTTGAGGACCAACTAGATTTGGATTGGGCAGGTGATGGATTAACTATGGAAAAATCCGAAAATCCGAATTTTTACATAAAAGTGGATGACGTTTATAAGGAGAGCAGAAAAATTAATTCTGTAATATTCCCAAATCTGCTTGATACCATACACCGTAAAGATTCCTACTATTCCTCCATCCAATACGACAAATATTTTAGGCGACTTAATTCAAACAATTTTTTGAATTGATTAGGTGTGAAAATAGTGCGAAAGGATAAATCTTTTGCTGTGTTGACGTTCGTGATGAGTTTTCGTCGAATAGTCAGTTTTCATCTGGCTCAGACCTACCTACCATCAACATTTTTCATTTCCATCACCTGGCTCTGCTTTCTGCTTCCTGCGTCTATGGCCGCAAGCAAAGTTGGAATCACAATGACAACTCTCCTCACAATCAATACCATGTTTAATTCTGTTCGGTAATTCTAAATAATTTAAAAGGAATCAGTATTTTGCTCCTCAAAGGGAATTCGAAAAAAAATAAGAAAATTTTATGAGTGGTCCTCAGAGTAGGGGAAAATTGGGGAATATTACGATATTAGATTAAACATTTTTCTTTGGGTTATGTGATCAAAAACTTATGGTCCATTAAAAAATTGTCATTTATGTTTTCTCAGTACCAAATATTTGGCGGTGTACAAAATGACAATTCATTTTGTAAGATGGTGTTTTGCCAAATGAATTTTAAAAAAACGCGTGTGAACGATTGAAATATATTGTTTAATTGCAGAGAACATTCTCCACAGGTGAGTTATGTGAAAGCCATTGATGTTTGGATGACTATGTCTGTCGCATTCACGTTTTTGTCCCTACTGGAATTTTCAATCCTTTCTTGGTATGCGAACCAAAGCGGTTAAATCCAATTATATTATTCATGGACCGTCAAACTTACCAAATTTAATTATCCATTGATTTTAACTATTTGACTATAGTTTTTCGGTTTATTTTTCGTATTTTCATTGTGTCATTTTAATAATTACACAGGTTGGAACACATAAAAGAGCGTGAGGAAAAACACGAAAAAGAAAAAAATGAAGAGGTACGGGTTGTATTTCAAGGAAATTTTTCCTTTTAAAAACTCTCGGATATGCTTAAAATTGTCATCGGTGTTTTCATCTACAGGAAAAAAAGGCTTTAGAAAAAGTAGGGGAGAAATGTGAAGAAAACCCCATGGTAGTGAGCTTTGTGAAACACAAAGAAATAAAACTGATGGACCCTGAAAAATATTTACGATTGAAAAAAATTCGCAAGTTCCAAAGGAAACATGGACTCACGATCTTGGTGGTGGCTTATTTAATTTTCAACTTCGTATATTGGATTTGGATTTGTGTCGGTTCGGAGTACTTTAAGTGGACAGTGAACACCAAGCACAATCGGCCAAATTAAAATTATAAAAATTATCCATTCAAATTATTACGAATTCTTTATCATATTGTCAAATACTTTTGCACAATAGTTTTTGTACATGTAAAAAAACGTTCATTACAAAGTTATACGATTGGTTAGTACATACTACAATGTGATTTAAGTTTAATCTTTGCAATTTTTAATTCAATAATGTCAAACAAGATACTAAATGTTATTGGGAGACTCCCACATCATATTCCTCGAATTTTATGTACTTTCTGTAGTCCCTAAAAATGTTTGTTTATATGAATTTAGTCTATTTGAACAAAGAAATTAAAGTGGTCCTTCATTAGAGGTTTTTACAGACTACAAATGTAATATCTTTGGTGTATTTCAATTATAATTATCTAATATATGTACATTTAACATTTTTATCCCTTTCCATCGTCACAATTCAAGTAAGCAAAATTTTTACTCTTACCTGTCAAGGAGACCCCCACCAAATACTTTTTCTGGATACGCCCCTGTCAACCACTAT
>JABASC010005114.1:0-10732 GCA_019776185.1 Plutomurus gul
CTTCTTCTCGCTCACTCAAAAGAGACAATCCGAAAAATCTTGTTGAAATCACGGAATAAATCCTTTTTATCTTCCTACAACAGTTTCTACATTCGATTTGCTTTAAATCCTACTAAGCCTTAGCATCCATGAATATTTACATGACTCGCACATACAACATGACATGGCACTCGAGGAACAACTCGTAGCTGAGAGAGACACTGAGAAAGTGTGTGTGTGTGTGTGTGTGAAAGAGTAGGACGGAAAAAGGAATGCGGTTGGTTCCTATGATATTATTAATGAGATTAAGTGATGGCGTCAAAAAGGGAAGTATTGATTCAGTCCGGTGTAGAGAGAGAATAGGAATTCCGGTCACATCATCTTTCCGCGAGATTTCCGTGCCAAAAGAGCGAAGAAGTGCGAGCTCTTTGCTTTTTTTCTTCTCTCTCTCTCTCTCTCTCTCTCTTTATACAGAATAAGACATAAGCAGAAACTGGCTTCAGCGGACTCATAGTAGCAACCGTAGTAGAGATTCTGGGTTCTCTCGTCTTCGTCCTCTTTATCTCCCACCACTAAAACACGTTGACTCGACTAACTCAGTCACTTCTTTTCGCTTACGTTTGCTTTGCTTACTACTCTATACTATACAGCACCCTACGTACCTATATATACTTGTCCTGAGTACATTCTTCTTGTGCAGACTCCACATTACCAATAATAGTGGCTACTACTCGTATTTTATATATCACGTACTATTATTTAGTGGAGTAGGCATTTGTTCCTGTTGTAAGTATCTCTGATAGGATGTGACGGCCTACACACACAGGCCACTATATAATAGAGACACAGTGTACACAGAGAGAACATGGTACTCCAGAAGAAGAACGTAAGTTACACACTATGTTAACTATATCCTCCTCAGTCTTCTTTTATCGTCTTTTATGGATGCTATTTGTTGGACGAGGATTTCTCCGCGTTTCTACTTTTACATGACTACTCCGTCCGTTTCGTCAAGTCAAGTCAGGAATACTGCTCGCTCTCTCTCTCTCTTCTCCTACTCGTTCTGGTCTTGTACGCTCAAGAAAAGATAGTTCACTTCAGTCCACCACCAGTCCTCCTCTATAATCATCATCTATATGATGTACTGCTTGCTATACTTATATAGTGAGTACTATATAAGTGCTATGTGTCATGTAGTACACATGGACTCCATGGACTCACGTAATAGCACATAAGAAAGAGGAAGGACAGAGAGATTTCATTTTGTGGCTTCAGTTGCTTTGCCTTGCCTTGACTTCACTTCACTCGAATCAACTCATCATTTCCTTCTCTACTCCCTTTCTCCACACAATAGCAGCCACATTTGCATTTTCACTATCTACAGGAAAATATTTGTTTACACAAAGGCAAGTATATCTTTATGCATGTATTGAACTTTCTAAATATGTATGTACTTTCACTATACACGCTGGCCATTGTTTGAATAGTCAAAAAAATACTTTTCACCATCGTGGGATTAAATACTGTGAGGTGTGATTAGATGTGATGGGATTAATTAGTAGTCACTATCCTTTATAACTTGTATATCACATTAATAATCCCACTGTGATAATCACAATTGAAAGCCTGGCATTAGTTATCATTCAATTCCTATTTCGAATATCTGTATCAGATGTCGTTTGAAATTTTACCGTATAAATTAATATATTGGCGCAATAGCAACTGCAGATCCATTATTCATTGAACACTTACTGTTTGTTTTTCTGTATGGGCTACTACATGCATTAGAGTGGTAGTGGTGGGTGCAATGATAGGAAAGAAGAAGAATGAAATAACACGGTGGAAAAGAGCACAGCAGCATGACGACTGTTTGTTGATCCTGACTGACTGATATAACGCTGACTGGATATGAAAACTGGAAATGCACTTTCTTATTACATTCGACTTACATTATTATTGATGTGTTGTGTGTGCATGTATTTTGTCTGTTGATAAGCGTGTTCCTTAAACTACATTGCAATTAGAGTCCATAAACAATTTCTCAACTGATTGTAAGATTCTTGTACAAAATATACAAGACTAAACAACTTCACAAGTTTTTTCCCCCTGTACACACGTGTAAAATCGAGCATCAAGCAATGATAAATGGGTAAGGAGAACTAATGTGCGTAAATATTTGCAATTATTCCTTGTATTTTGTATCTAAGCACAAGTTCTGCGTGAGATAAATTTTATCGGAATGGTCTGTCCGTGTTTTCCTACAGTCTCTGCAGGAATGAAATGAATAATTGTCGATATATTGGTAAGAATAAGTAGAATTGGGATTCCTATAGACGATTTCTGCCAAGGATGCGGAAATAAAAATAGAGAATTGTTAGTAAGTGAGAAGATTTACCCTCCCGCTTGCGCTTGACCGCCTCTCCCGAGTTGATGCCGAGAATGCCATTGATAGAGTAAGAAGGTCGATGTTGCTGGAGTGAGTTTTCGACTGGACTGAGGCTTCCGGCACTACTTCCTCCCCCACCGCCTCCCCCGCCATTGTTAACGGCCCCACTGTTGTGGTGATGGTGTTTAGCCTTCTCTGCCGCTTTGTTTCGGACAATTCTGAAAATTAACAACAATCATTATCACGATATTACATAACGGACTGGTTATTAATAGAATCCATAATATAATCTCATTCTGCTAAAAACGATTTCCATTCCATAAAATACACTACATATGAATTTATGAATTATAAGCCAACAGACCGTCCACGAGTTGTCTGTACTTATTAATTCATCTAATGTTGGCCGTAATTTTGGAGCTTGGAAAAAAAATCGATGTGTGTACACAATGGGCGTGTAATTTGGTGGCGTACGCTTGGAAAGCGTCACAATATTTGCATAAATGACAAAAGGTGAGTCATTTCAATTTCATATCGTTCCTAGCCTACTATCTCCATGTACTTACAAAGTCTGAGAGTAGTTTCCTGTCCTACTCATTGACTTGACACTCACCTTCTGCTTATTACAGTGCGAGAGAGAGAGACTCACCTTAATTCTCAGCCAGAGGAAAAGAAGAAGTAGAAAAACGAGAAAAATCGACCTGACCTGAACACTATACGTTTTCATACACTCTCTCTCTCTCTCTCAAGTGGAGCAATGAATTATCTTGAATGCACAACTACTACGTACATACACAGTATATTACGCTCCCTCGCAAAGAAGAGAGAAAAGAGGAGAACAGAGGAAAGCGAGTTGGGAGAGAAGAGAGAAAAGAGAATCAAGTCGAGTCAACGTACAGAATAGAGAAAGGAAACGACAGAAGAAAAATCCCAAAGGGAATGTTAATGCAATGCACTTAATCAATTGCTCTGTTACATTAGGGCATCTATCTTTTCTACTTAGCCTACCCTCAGCCCGTGCCCTAATATTCCATTGGATTCTAACGATGATTCCCATACTACATACTTTACTTATAATCGTACTTATACTTTATGCACTGGGCTCTGCTTCTCGTGCTCATGAAATGCTCGCCTCACACAAACTCCCTTTTATGCATAATATTCCATACAGACATGAGACAACTCTATTATTCTCTCTATAACTCAATTGCGGCCAAAGTGCACTCACTACTCACTCACTCACTTTCTCTCTCTCTCTCACTCTTATTCACTCTCGTCATCTCATTTCATCTTTTAGTCTAGAGACCATTGTAGTCGAGATTAGCCTACAGATCGACAGATATCTACTACACATAATCCAATTTGTACACTTTGATGTTTTTTGCATTGTTTTTGGCACAAACAAAGTTTCCTTGTTAATAAAAGCCAAAGTGGCCTGGCCTGGCTTCAGTTGGCATCGCTTGACTCTTCTTGGCTGGCTCACTACTCTCCTTATTCGTACAATCACTCCAAATCCTCACCACCAATAATAATATATATCTAGCAAAAGAGAGAGAGAGAGAGATTCAAGTAAAGATCACCAATTTCCATCAAAGTATCTCAACTGCTACCATAAAGTGGCTGCTCTATTACATTATGACCTTATGTACTTATTTATGCACTTCCATTACTATTATTATTATTATTTATAGTTGTTATGAGAGTTCAGCCGAGTACTTTAGTGAACAGATTGTGCTGATGATGTGAGTTGATTTCATAATTTCATCATGATGTCATTGTGAATGTGGAGCGAGATGTGCAGTGAAAGGACACTCTTGACAAACCTTGCACAACACACAGACATATATATATCTATGCACATTATGTATATAAATAGCAGTATAGTAGGGATTGCATGAAGGACAAAAGGACAAAAGTCAATATGTTTTAACTTCCACGCGACTGAGTCCTTAAAGGGCTATAATCGCATCACTGTTCACACTTCGATTGACTCGTATGGCCCTTTCAACTCAACTGGTTCTCCATCCACACATTCAACATTCTTCTTCAATTCAAAGCAACATACTCTCATCTCTCGCTCCTTCTGTCGAATAGACAGACTCTCTCTCTCTCTGCACCCAATCCCAATCCACCAATCGTCTAATCGAAAACTACTACAACAGGTTTTTCATATTATTTTCCAATGAACATTATTATTACTACTAGAATCTGTGTGCACATTGTATATATAGGCCTGCTCTTCTACTTTTCATTCTGCACATAAATACTATACAAGACACAGAGAGAATAGGAGCAGCACAATGGATGCACATTCCTACAATGGAAATGTCTACGGCATACATAGTATAAGATAGAAAAATAATGGAAAGGTCACCACCATTCCACTATTCGGTCAAACATGTATATATATTTTTACACAGGAACCTTTCTTGTTGTAAGGACACAGCATAGGGTCCCCTCGCCCAACTAAATCAAAGCAGCAGCAAACTGTACCTACTTATACACACTGCAAAGCAACAATAACAATTCTCCGGACAGGACCCTTTAAATAGGAGTAACAATGAGTGCCCGACAGTTTCCTCTCCTGGATATCATAATACTACAGTACAGTACAGTTCCTATATCAGCGAATCTCATGTATTGTGTTCTTAGGATGGGAGCTAATGAGTAATCGATGATGAGTCTATATAGGCGGCTCGGTCTCTCGCCTGTTCCGCTCACTCTATCAAATATGCAAGTAAGTTGTAATGTAAGTGGCAGCAGCATCATCAGACCAGAGTACACAGTAGCAGTAGACAGCACTATTTCCCCCGCAATTCAGATCACTATTTCACTTTAGTTGATGTGATGTGAGTAGAGAGAGAGTTTTGCTGGTCTATGTATGTTATAGGGCTAAGCCTTAAGTAGATTGCACTGGTTTTCGGTGGATTCGGTGGAGTTCTGGACGCGCCATGCGGTTCCAGTTCGTAAAATGTTATCGTTTGTGATAAACATACACTTTTGGGTTTTAATGGGGGAGAATAGACTACTACAGAGACTTCACTTCATTCTTCTTCCAGTACCCATCTCCATACACTACTACCATACGATGCTAGTAGGCAGTAGCCACTTATTCTATCCACATAATCTCTCCACTACCTACCACCACTACTACAACAACAACTACTACTACTGGTAGTAGCCAGTTACCCTAATACTATTACTACTACTATCTATTTCACATTCTGCTACTGTACTACAACTTCTACTACAAACAACAATTCCACCAGAGATCATCATTTCTTCGTTAGTATAAATGTACACCGTATATTATTATGTAAGGCTGAAGTACTCGTTTTCTGTTCTAGTCTAATGTAATAATGTACTACTACATTGGTTCTTTGTTGTCCGCTCTTATATACATTATTATTATTATAAAGTAAGTGGGTGGTTTATACTGGAAATATAAAACCATGTATATTTAAACAGAGTCAGCTAATTCTCCATTTAGAACTATTTACAACTTTCTAAAACGCATCTTGTCCCCTAAAGTATAAATACTGGCGGTCGTTATTATACACGGGGTGACATCAGGACATTATTCTAATTTGGTGCATATAAAAATGTTTATAATCGAATACATTGTGTGAGGAGTACGTAGATAAATACGTAGAGCTCTAATAGATGTGTGATGTTTAAAAAAGTCGTAAACGTTGTGAGTGAGTGTGAGTGGAAATGAAATCAAATTCAACCGTTGCCTCTGTTGTGCTTTGACTCTTGTGTCACTTGTGTATGTGTCGTGTGGTGAGTAGATAGTAAAGTAGTTCGTAGTAGTAGCTACGTGGCTAGTACATGTGTATTTGTATGTATGGTGGGAATGGGTGGGCAATGGATGCGTGACGAAATAAAGAGTCTCATTAGCCTAAAGTGACTTTTGATGATAATGCGACTACGTAGATCCATACATAAGTAAGTGAGAGACAAGCGAGACTTGTCTGGTGTGCAGGACACGATGGATGGCATCCAGCGTGTGAACATCCTATCAATATGCTAATCCTTTAAGAATAATCCAATAGATAGATCCCTAATGCATTTCTAACGATCTTTGAAAAAGTCAAATCAATAAATCCGAAACCTCGGGGGTGGAATTTCTCTCAAAGTCTCCTGAGACTTTTTTCCATTACTTTCTCTCGGTACTGTGCATGTACTGTACTTACATTTGCAGTCTGAGTCTGTGCATGTATGTATAAGATAGGAAAATACATTTTTCCAACCAAGTAGCTATCTGTTACATGCATGGCCACTACTACCACCAGCACCGCTACCACTATTACCAATAATACTACTAACTGGGCTGCGTATGGTGAGATTGTATTAGTTTGTCTTGTCGTAGTAGGACGATTTGTTGCAAGAAAGACGAGATGAAGAGTAAAAGAGGTAAGAGTGTATATAAGAGTCTATATAATAGGAGTGGACCCATTGGTCCGAGGAGAAAGGGCACCGAGGGAATAGAAGAACAAGAAACTGAAACGAGTAGAAGAGAATTCGCACGGATTTATGAGCGTAATATTTGGGGATGGGAATGTCTCGCTGATTTATTCCTTCAACCATCAAGATTTATCTTTTCTTTTTCTAAAGACTACCAACTCTTCAGGAGAAGCGTCGTCCTCTCTGTCGAGTCAATACACTTTCCCTGCTCTGTGCCTCTTGTACTTTCAGTAAGTACTTGCACTTGCACTTATATGTTACTTCTTGTAACCAACAAGATATTTTCCTATTCGTTTGTTGTATTTCTTACGTAAAGATGTAATTCTACCAATGTATTTAAGACGAGATGTAGTTTACCTGTTAATACATCCACGAATTGTTCTTACATTACATAAAGCTCCGAAAAAAGAATCTTTTAAATTCTATTCAAATTGCATTATGAATAATTGTAATACTAAAATATAGGATTTCTTTATAACCTGTTTATTGAAGACACTGAGGGGACATTGTCCTGCGAACAGATCCCCTCGGCCAAAAGTCTATCACGAATTTCCCAGGCGAACATTGTCGGATTTTCTCTCTTGTAATTTGCTATTGCGTCTACGACCAGAGGAGTTGCGACCTTTGGCTTGCTTCCGCCTATCACGCCTGCTTTGAAACTGCCCGTCTCGTAATATCTATAAATGGCAAGAAAAATCATCATATTTATTACTTTTATGGAAATTGTCAATTAAATTGTTAATTTCATCCAATCATTCCATTCAGTCATTCACTCCATTGCTCATTTCACATTTACACACAGAGAGAGAGAGACAGAGAGAAAGGGGTTGAATTTATTTATGATTTTATTAAGGAGGAACGTATGATGATGATGACTGTTGGTGGGATTGATCATTTAATTTTGTTGTTGGTTGGTGTTTTGGTGGTCTGGCCTGGCACGATGGTCTTGCTCTCTATAGTGTGACTGTGACGAGAGTGTACACTGCTTATAACATACTAGTGCATATACTTATAGTACATTTCTTCCGAAATGTAGGGAGTGTGTGGAGTGTGTGAGTGGTAGGTTGAGTTGAGTGCTTATTCCCCTCATTGCATCTGAAATGCATCGTAGAAAGGAATCCTTAGACTTGGTTCATAGTTTGTAGACTAGATTTCAAAGCGTGTCATTTATGCAATGCATTCGTCTCACTTCAATTCATTTTTGTTACAATACACAAAGTTACTTTCCACAAAATGTCCAACTGCAAAACTCAACAATACGATTTAATGGCGTATCGCCCGCTCTCCGCAACTCCTTTTACTCAATTCCATACATTTCAGCATTAGGAATATCGAAATATCTCTTTTGTAGCAAATATAATTCTATTTAGAATCTTTGCTTATGTGATCTGATGCAAAACATTGAAATTCTTTAATGCAAATAGATATTTGTTAAATTCTGCCGACAAAAAGGCCAACAGACAAGTCAACTTTATCACACTGTATAATAGTGCACCTGAATTGCCACAGAGCCAGAAAGTCTGCAGAGGATCAGAATGCGAGTACACACATTCATAAGTTAGTAGTGTGTAGACAGGCAGGCCCTTAAGACAATACAGATATTATTTTCCATTGAGAAGGACGAGAGCGTGAGGAGAGCGGCGACCAAAGAGAAGCCGCCTAAGAAGTCACCAAATACCTTTGGCTAACAAATAGAGCAAATTCCATAATGTATTTTATCGCCATGAGAGAGAGAGAGAGAATTTATGTGAAGGAATTCCTTCAAAAGTCTATAAAGGAGAATGTGTATAGGAATAAATGGGCGAAAGAGTAAAAATAAGCACCGACTACAGACAAAGTAGGAACGCATGGAATTTCCACTCTCTTCTTGTCTTGTGTCATGTCACCAACTAACTTAACTAACTAACTAACTATGATACAACATAACAGAGAGAGAGAGAGAGTAGCATGGAACACATGTACTAATCTGAAACATAGACAAAGTGCTCTTTGTAGTATTTACTGTTTGACTGTTCAGTCAGTCAGTTCATAAGTAAAAGAACTTCTTCCTTCTCCCTTCATTAATCAGAGAAGTGAGAGCAGAATGGCTCGACTATGTTATGTAATGCTATCTAATGACTTTGTGGATCTGTGCGCGTCTCTCTCTCTCGCAATGCAATGCAATACCTCAAGAAAGAAGGGCAATATAATGAATGAATTGACAATGCCACACACACACACACACACTCGTAGACATAAAAATACAGAAAAGTCATTTATAAGTTTTTTTCTGTTCTTCGTGGAGGAAATCTAGAGAATTTCTGCTACTCACCTGGACAGAATTTTGCTGACACAGCCGTGTGAGACCCTTAATTGTCGGGAAATGTCACAGGGTCGGACACCGTTGTGAGCCAACTCAACGATTCGTTGTCGGACGACATCAGGCAGCGGCCGCCCGTTCACGAACACACCGCCCAATTGGTTCACGCCGCCATGACCTGAAAAAAGTCAACCTCATTAATACAATTACCATTTTACAGTGATTTTATTTAACATAAATTATTAGAAATATTTATATTTCGTATGTATGTACATAATAATATAAATGTATAAAATAATATGTAAAATAATGAAAATTTGGAAAAGTGCTTTAGAAAAACGAGTGCAATTTAAAGCAAGAAGGGATAGAAATAAGTACTAATAAGAAACAAAAGTTAACCTTGATGGTCCGTCTTATTATTGCTTATTTCTTCCCAAAAATCAGCATATTCTACGGAAACTGAAATAAAATCAAAAGTCAGGGGGGATGTAAATGTGAGTGAGTCAACAGTTCTTTTCTTTCTTCCATTTTTAGTGGCTGTTTTTTTTTGTTGAATGCTTTCAATCGTTAACCGTTCAGTTCAGATTCAGATTTTTGTTCTTTAAAATAAGGTTCGAGCAGGAGAGTAGTGTAGTTACAAGTTCAGTCAGTATTAATAATTCATGCTTATTCATTCAATTCAATCAATAATATCAAAATAGTTTATACAAATATAATAATAGCATTTCATGACAGCAGCAGCAGAGCAACAACAGTACATAAAAATGGCAATAGAATCTCTTCTGTGTGTTGACAATCAATTAGAGTGGAGATTTTTAGATTGTGTAATACATGAGGGTGGTCTCTCTCTCTTTCTCCGCCTAATACTGATCGTACACAAAAATCCTACTGCTTAACCTTAGAATACATTATGAATATATATGTTCCCAGAATGTACATTAGTGTCATTCTGTTCTGCTCTTCATTTATTATTATTATGTGGGGGGTGCTGCTGAGTTCATCGTTCACAAAGTGTACCTACAACATAGCCTGTACTTTTAGTACATACTTTAAGCATTAAAACATTGCACTCAAAAAGTCGCGTGCCACGACCGCAGCAGCACACGCAAAAGACATCAAACCGATCGGCGGATGGCTCACATCCATGAATGAGAAGAGAATAGATTGTTTTTTGAATAAATCAGTGTGCTCGCGGCGGGGGGCCACACGATAAGTCTCTATATCGCCAATGAACACAACATTTACTTGTTGACCTTTCCATTCCTCATTCTATATCCATCCATTCTGCTCTCTGACATTACATTACCCTACACACACAGTCTTTCTCTTTTCCTACATGTCAAAATCCATTCTATTCATATGTGCATACACTTTTCATTGTTGTCCCCACATGAGAGTCACTTTAAAAGCAGAAATTATTCCACGACATTTTTTTATTGAGTTAGACATCCAGAATTTGAATTCAAGGGCAATAATGAAATCCTTAAAGGACAAAGGACACAGAGAGAGAGTGAGAGATGGGAGAATCGAATTCCTCGGAAGCAACAAATGTAATGTGATCTGCAGTGGGCGATTGGATTTCATTTCATTGGTGGTAACGA
>JABASC010005115.1:0-10730 GCA_019776185.1 Plutomurus gul
CGCGGCTGCGCAGGAGTGATCAGCAAGCATAACGGGCCGTAATGCCAGAACGTACAATAAAACGCTAAAGCTCTAATATTTGCAATGTTTAAACTGCACAATATAAGTAGCAGTATATCCACGTGGTATTAGTTTACGGCTCGCATGGGAGGTACAATTCTTAAATACATAATGGGAAAGCAAGCATAAGGTGTTCCATTTTTCCAAAACCAGGACCACATAGATTACGTACACTGCAAAACTACTACTACTAGTCGTATTAGATGCCACGATAACAGACCTGCTTTTCGCAATATAAAGTGAGAGAGAGAGAGACGGTCGTTTGAACATCAATCAAATTTATTTAAACTGAATCTTTGCTCGCTCCTCTCTTGCATTGTCGTGTCATGTCAGTCATACGTTTGAGTGTGCAAACGACTGACCAGACCTGCCGTAACAGAAATCCTCCGTTTCACATTCTACTTTATCCTAATGAGTATTATAATGCAAGTTTTATCTGCTAATATCATAGGAAAGATAACCAAATAAGATATTGCAGACGAGGTAAAAGCCAGGGCAAGACGAGTCAGCCTACATTCCACGGTGATTTAGCTCAGTCACTCGCTCAAACAGTCGACTGTCTTCTCTCGTATTTTTCATCTCTACGCTCAGCTCTACTCATCTCCTCCTCCTCTCTCTCAGTCTGTCTGCAGCCTCTTCTGCAGTGTCTGCACACAATCTGAAGGTTGAACAGACAATCGAATCGCTCGAACGCAGTCAAGATCAAAAGTAATTACGGAGATGATAGGCGGTTAGTAGTGGCAGTGGTAGTAATAATAATAATAGTAACGAAAAATGAGCACAAGCTACGAAGCCAAGTAATTACTGTTGCGGGCTGAAAGAAAGGAAGCCGTGAATGCCTGTGGATGTTCGTATAGTCACATTTTTTAAATTGCTCGTCGCATTCGAATCTAAGACTTTGTTCTGTTCTCTCTCTCTCTTCTCTACGTCCTTTGCACGTATCATGTACCTTATCCCATTGCTGTGCTTTTATGAGGGCACCAAGCAAAACTCATCTCAACACTAGAACTTTTATCTACGTAAAAACCAACTCACAATCAGTTCAAAACATTCCCAGTCCCAGTCAATAGACATTCTACGTTTGAATATATTCATATTCATTCTTCTAATGATTCTATCTGATTTCATCTCATTTGATCGTAATTACCTTGTAATTGCGTATTGTAATTTTTAAGCACGCATTGTGCATACAGAAAAGCTTCAGTACATTTCATCACCTCGAGTCTATCAACTTTCGCATGTATCATCACTAGGCGGTACATCGATATCTTTCCCCCTTTTACGTTGCAGTAGGTTTGCAATACAGATAATTGTAGTATTTGTCTCACAAAGGAAGCCAATAATATTCTTCCCTCAATTGATGAGCACTTTCAGTCAATGCTTTCAAGGGAATATGTGAAGGAGAGACATTTTGGTGAATAATATTGTATACGGTAAATATTTAATTCATAAAGTTATTCATTAGAATATTTCTTGCATACAGATATTGGCAAGAGGTTGCAGAGACACTTTTGGGTGAAGAAAGGTTTGTCTTGCGTACTACGTAGAACTTGGTGTACGTACAATCACATTTAGAAGAAAGTGTGGAAAGATAACGGTGATGATCGATTCGAAAGCTAGTAATTTTGTGGTGATGACGCAAGTGCCATTAGTGCACCGAGAGCGGCGGAGGAGATGACTTAAAGGTACACTGCCAGGCCACCACAATACTTGTGTGCACAAATGGAAATGGATTCTGGTTGTTCTGTTCTAGGTTATCATTGTTAGTCGATCTCACTTGTCGTGTGTGACAAGAGGAACTCTTGCCTGTTTGACAAGATCTACAATTTCTCTATTAACTAGATAATCATTTATTAGTGGTAAGGTTGTCGCTGTACGCTACATTAGAAAATAGTGGGATGTATACAGTGTACCTAAAGTTTATGCAAATAATATGTAGATATAGCTACACCTGCAATGGTTGTGGTAAAAATTCAGTAATGCCATCAATAAATTCAAAAAGCGTACAGTGGAATAAGTAAGTAGCATTAAGTATTTGATCCAACATGTAAAAATTGAATCATTATATATAATTCAGCTGTTACATACTTATGTATATCCGTGAAGGGATCTGTTTTCCAGGTCAATTTGATTTAGTGCTGTGCTGGCTTAAAAATACAAATAAACTGCTCAAGTGTGAATGTCACGGTGCTTCATTACAAATATGGTAGATTTTAAGTTGGATTTTAGGAAAACTAACGAACTTGAAGAAGGAATAAAAATGAGGTCGTTAAATTTTGTGAACATGCACAGAGAACAGAAAGGATCAGCATAAAACAACGAAATTGTAAACCAACAAAAAATTCTGTCTACCCAAAATTGCCTATTTATTATGCGAATGCACAGCAAAAGAGAGAAATGTGTAGAAATTTCACATTAATGAACGTGTGTGCAAGTAGTCGCATGTTTAGAGCAAAATCACCATAATATGTCAGAGCAAGTTTTTTCGTTCTACAAACTTATATTTCATCTAAAACTGCTTGCTTTATGAGCACACAAATCCATACAGAAAAGTTTATGGATTCTCAGAGTGTTCCCACAGCAAAACAATGCAACTCAATCTCCAATACATGTGATTATCTTGTTGTCCGTCCAGTCTAGACGCATTTTTGGTTGAGCAGGTGCTAGCAATTCCATTGCCCTGCATTTTCTGTAATAACTTGTCAGTCAGAGCCACAGAAGAGATAGAAACAGCAAAAATGCCTGGGACTTGTCCATGTTTATGTGTAAATACTATTCCCATGTGCCCAACTACTACTACCACAGCTACCAAAGCCTAAATCCTCAGGTAAACTACTCGCTCGCACATTATTACAAGTCGTGAAATATTCAACTGAAAAAAGGTCTCTATTCCCAGAACGTACAAAGTGAGAGTGCATGTGGGTTGAGACAACGTGGACACGTAGGTTCTTAAAGGTGCTTTATATAAATTCCCGTCGCACTCAAGTCCAGTCAAGCTTACCTGCGTGATAAACCGGCTACGCGTCGACGTTATCTCAGCCCCACACACACACACACACAACACACTCACATAGTTTACACTTTGAAATGACTACTTCAGCTGGAAAAATAGAATACGTGAGAAACATTATGAAACATGCAAAAGAAAAGCTGCAGACAAGAGAATGCTAGAAAGAACACCAGACACTTTAAGTCCAGCAGTAACTTAACGAAGACTTGTAGTGTGTGAGTATGTGAATCTTTGGGCAATTTACGGCTGCTCTTGTCTCGTCTTGTAGCATTAAGAATGCAGCATAACTTTACGCAATGTACTAAAGAAGCGCACTCTCTGCGCTCTGCTACAATTCTAACTAAATATTCTACGATTCTGCATTCTAGTCTTGTGAACTGTATTTCTCACTTGATTTTACTTGCCTAGTGCTCTCATCTCTCTTGCATACGAACGAATACACTTTTACATACTAATTTACCAGCGCCATTCCATATGGACACAGCAGCATTGTCTCGAGAATGCTTTATGTTTGTAGTCAATAGATTTGTAGAGTAGAACAGAATCGTGTACTAGTCGAACAGAACACTAAAAGGGCAATTGAGCAATGTGAGCCTCTCCTGCCTACTTTGTATGCAGCACTCCTTTCACATTAAACTTAAACTTCAAAGTATTAACACTTTAGCTATACCTATACGTATGGTTCTCACGCCTTAATGCTGCCCTTCCAAGTTCTCAGAGTTTTATTTTAATTAATGAGAGCAGATTAGACCCGCTTTTATAAGTCATACTGAATTAACTATGTACATAACATGCTACATCCTCAAATTCTAAACACAACTCATCAGACCGACTGGTTTATTACAGTGATGTGATCGCGTGTAGGGACGCGATCGTAAAACCTAAATATTAAATATGGACATTTCTGCAAACTTTTGATATATTGTGTGCTTATGCAGCTTAGTTTGTACATAGGTATTTATGGAAACGTATGTACATGGGAAAATGAAGTGGCTATTTAATTTTCAGCTTTGCTTTTTGTGCTTTGCATTTTGCAATTTGTTTTCTGTCCCTGTCTAACAATATTTTTTGAATTTGCGAAAGCGACAATTTAAATTAAGTTAAGTAATCTACTAAGGTTTGTACTGTATTTGCGCTAGACAGGCTTTGGTTCAATATATTACAAAGACTACCGGCAAAGCACTCTAAAACGTTACCTCAATTACTACCTGTCTATGTATATGTTAGGCATTGGGCTTCAAACAGATACTTGTGTACTTGGTTGCTGCTGCTATTGCTTATATATCATAGCATGTATAGCTGTGTGGAATATGCAGCGACTTATTTCATGCTTGAATTCCTACGGAATGGATTGTCAATTGAATGACTGATGGATCACGCTCGGTTGCGCTACACTATTGAGCTGGATTGGATCGAGTCGTTATCGGTACCTGTGTGTACATACATACACCACTTTCAATATTTTAAGGCACAGCTACAAATGCAAAATTCGAAGGTAGGCCAGGGCTAAGCTCCGATAAAACTAACAGTAACTAACAAGCTATGAAGCGATTCAATTCAATCCACAAGTAAACTGTGTGCAGTATTATACGTAGTGTATATAAATTGATGTGAAACATTTTGTCTACGGCTACTTATGCCTATATGTGCTCATTAACGTTATTGCTGTAGGGTTGGAGCTTTAATGTTACATTTTGCCAAGTGCGGGAAGATGTGGCGTGTAGATACTGACTACACAGAAAGAACAGAGCCCATCCCCATTCTGGAATGGAAGATATTTACGAAGGCGAGATAGCTGCTTGCTACCATGTTTAAGCTGTAAATGTACATATTACATGTTAATTCATTGTAATGCATTTGGCAAGTGAAGTGCAGTGACGCCTAAATAATATTAAAACTGCTTGAGTTGCAACCCACCTGATGAGATGTGACTGTGCATGTGACGGAGAAGAAAAAACTATTTATTAAATCTGAAGTGATGTGAATACATTCTAAAAGATTGATGCCACATAGATGATAGAGAAGTGAGGGATCCTTTGAATGTGTTCAGTATTGATTAACCATTGAAAGTTGAATTGAATTTCTATCAAGCCGAGTTATCAATCTCTTTATACGATTTTTACACACATTAAACCATGAAAGATTAGATTTATCACATTATGCTTTCATGCTACTTATTTATTCTGTCAGAATAAATGCACACCCTTTCGTAGTAGTGAATATTCGTGCAAAAATTGCTCAGCGAAGGATTAGTAAGTCAATTACCTCCTTTCTGAGAGTTTTTGTCTTTGGCAGGAGAAGTGCACATAAGTAGAAAATTAATCTCTCTGTAACTTTCCATGCTTTCAACGAAGATGAAATCAAAAGGCTATAAAATCTCGGAAAGCTAGAAAGAAACTTTAAATGACATCACAAACTTTGATTGCAACTGTACATATGGGAAAACCTTATCTGTAAATACGGGCGAATGTGTTGTGAAATTTCAAGTGGTTCAATTTCGAAGTCAATGGGTCACATTACAACAATTATGATGGATTACATTTCCCCAAAAAGTGCATTTTATTTAGGCAAAGTGTTTTTAAAAACATTTCAATTGCACAGAGACCCCGTTGCATGTCCTGAATATTTTTTCAGAATCCCACGCTGCACTTTTCTTGATGCATAACAAAACAATGGCGGAATGGCAGCTGATTCAGTATGTTTTGGCAGACTAGGAAAAGATGTGCCGTACTTTGCTTTTAATCAAGCCCGTTTTTGGCCTAGATTATTTGACAACGCACGGTGTAAAGTTTTCTGTAATACATTTCCCTAAATGCATATTATTCACAAACCATCGTGGGATATAGAAAATATTCAGGGTATTTAAGTAGTATATTGCGTGAATGTAGGAACGTTGTAAGACCTTCTCGCCGTGGTGTCTGATATATGATTTTGGATTATGTAAGCAAAGCAAGTATTAGTACCCCATCTTTATATTAAAGTCTACGTATAATTTATTTGACGTGCTAAAGTATAGGGTGAAACACATCAAAGAGTCTCTCCTTGGCTTCTAGCACTTCTTCTCGTATACGCTTCCTGAGTCAAGTGCCATGCCATTGTAGTGCTTTCAATTTTGCATATATTTAGGTACAGTCTAAACGGTACCATCTGGCAGTACCACCTATGGCGCACCAACGATATGTTGTGCTTTGTATATATGTATGTACATAAGAGCCACCTCTTCTCCCCTTGGTTTTCCTTTTAGTGGAGTCAACAACATTGTTCCTTGTCATTATTATTTGCTCGTTCACGACAAACCAACTCAAGAATCTCCTTCCTATAAACAGCCAAAGGCGCACAATAATTCGGCTCCAGAAAAGGAAACACCAAGCAAAGACGAGAGGATATTGCACAAGGTATAAGTAGTCCTTCGTGTTGCATGAAACTTTATAATAGCTTGTATAAGGGGAAAATGAAACATAAGAATCGGACAGGACACTTGAGAAATACATTCAGAGGGTGTATGCAAGATACGAGAGAATAATAACAGATTAGGTAATGATATATAAACATTCTGTGGTGTATGAGCATTGTTCACCTTGTAGTATTATTATTAATTTAAGCAGATACTCCGTCGTACCTGATACCATAACCCCTACCACCTATCAATTTTTTACTAGTTCTGCAACTGCAACGACAAAAAACTGCGTTCTGTTTTATTAAATGAAATAATTTGTAGGGCCTTCAATTCTCTTTGTTCCAAATCTCTAAGAACTATAGGTAATTGTAATGGGTATAATTATTATGCACCTTCTAAACTTCATTTTGTAGAGTACATATATGGAAATGAATCTAAATTACACGAAATTCTACAACTTACATTAACCCTTGATTTATGTATAAAAAATTGTAGTAAAGTCGGTAAAATAGTGTAGGAGGTTAATACAATAATTAATTCAAGAGTAAACGCGTGTACGTCACTTTGGGATGGCACGGAACATAATCTTGTCAGTTTTATTGCAAACGTTATTTTATATTAAACCCAGACAAGTAAGCCAAACGGCAGTTGTTGGATTCGCAGAAATCAGTGGTAGGCACGAATGAAACAAAGTGGGGGCGGTAAAGACACATGTAACCTCACCAAAAAGCATGTTGAAGCCAGGCAATAGTGAGAACGCAACTTTATATTCAAAACAAGGCAAAAGCAAATAAAGAAGAGTGTAAGACAAAACACACACATAACACAGACCTATACCACCAACTACAAAGATAAGAAAAACAAAGCATGTAAGTACACACATGTAAGTAGGAGTATACAGGAAGAACCTTTGGTAGTGGATAAGTTAAAATATATGCTGGAGAATTATTACCATATACGCACGCTCGATAAAATAAGATATGAAATATAAATGTGGAATACTTAGAGTGCATAGGCCCACTTAGACCAGAGTTCACACATTAGAGCCGATAAAACAAGCGGCGAAGCATTGTACATACGTATGCTAAACTTACAGAGAATTGAATTCCTGTGTACATTGTAGCTGTGGTCGTAATCGAGTCTACTGAAGTCAAAAGGAGTCATGTTGTTTCACTTTTCCAGTCCGAAAGAATCGTAGACTCATTCTGTTCTACAATATTAACTAAAGGTATAAGAAATCTGTGAGACATTCTTGTTGCTTTCCCGGCTGCACCTTCTACAATTGAATATACTTGGCTACAAATATCATAGGAACCACATTCAAAGCATGAGTAAGCACAGCCAAGATAGGAATTCTCAAAATCTTACAAGCATGATATGCACGTTACAAATTCATTTACTACGTATAATGCCGTCGCACCGACTCATTTACAGCTTTAGCCTCGAATCACGGTTTGCGCAATAATTCGTGTCGACGCTTCAAACAGCACGCTATATCTTTAGTGTGTGTACTTTGGTAGGCTTGGTATTTTTCTTCCGCCAGAGAATGAAACGAGTACTCTATAACATTATATATTATTTGGTTCCTATTAGAATATATTTCAGGGGGGAATGACCGAACCAGACCAAAACGAATGGAACAAAGTTGATGAGAGTTCACAACTTATATTATCGACACTATTGTAACTCTACGATATAATATGTACATAACAACTAATACTACTGTGTGTGCATTGAAGTTCCAAAGGAATAAAAAAACACTTCCCCTTTCGTTTTTCGAATTATACTAAAAGTACTAGTACAGATAGTTAGTGGTAACTAACCAAGCGGGAAGCGTTCACTGTATCTATATATGCACATATAAAGAGTATGCTTAAACTTTGTATTGCGCGTGTACTATATACGGTCTGCACAGATTTAATGACCATAGACAAATTGAGAACTTATTCAATGAGAACGGGGATGTTAACAAGGAAAAGATTGCCCATTTCTATTTTATACGAAAGCGTATACATGATAATCACGTGCCACTGCTTGCATAATTGAAATGTACACAATATTATTAATTCAATTGGAGTAATTTAGTCCATCAACCATAGGTATTTAACTTTAAGTGCATACAATGTTGGACGTTTTGATGTAATAAATTTATGCCTTCAATACGATTCTCAGACTGTTTGTCGATGGAAATTCTGAGCAAAAAAGTCTATACCTAGTCTGCAATTCATTGTCGCAGTGAATTTGACATTGAATATTTTAAATGTCACCAGGTTTGCTTAACAGAGCACAAAAGTCTATACCTAGTCTGCAATTCATTGTCGCAGTGAATTTGACATTGAATATTTTAAATGTCACCAGGTTTGCTTAACAATTAGGAAAGTAAATGAAAATACTAAAGTGGTCGCATAACAAACAAAGGTAAATATTGTTGAAAGTTTGGCTCATTTACTTTTTTATCAGAGCTATTTAAGTCAGCTATTTAATAACAGCGTTAAGCTCCTTCATGTGCTCCTTTCCTTAATTGAAATAAAAAATAGGTAAATATGCTGAGCAATTATATAAG
Organism: Plutomurus gul; assembly: GCA_019776185.1. Classification (NCBI taxonomy): domain Eukaryota; kingdom Metazoa; phylum Arthropoda; class Collembola; order Entomobryomorpha; family Tomoceridae; genus Plutomurus; species Plutomurus gul. The sequence goes on from JABASC010005115.1 coordinate 9,031, forward strand.
GACTAAATATTTACAACATTCAAGTGTGCAAGTCCTACTGTTAGTCACCCTATGCATTACAAAACAGAACAGAGGGTAAATTCAACCTTGCTATGTGATGGAACTGTAAACAATGGAGAGTATCAAGCTAAGCTAATAAAGTGTGCTATTATACTTCCACGTAATGGTAAAAAAATTATGTGCACACAATAAGTACCTCCTTAGGTAGAGGTGTTGGTGCTCATAGTACTACATGCTTTATTGACACGGTTCCACTCTAAGAGATTTATGCAAGGTGCAAAGCCCACTGTACTACTAGAAAACCTAATAATGTATCACTTAACAATATCTAGGAAAACAAGCCACGTAATTATCGGCAACTATAATGCCAAAAAATACCTAGCACAGTAAAGTAGTTATGTACTTAGAATTCCTCCAACTAACAAACCAATAAATCCCGGTGGTACTAAACTATCTGTTTAATACATTGTTTTCAAGCATTAGCAATCATTTACACACACAGTCCAGTGCACCTGTATAAGACTAATTTATATCCTGTTCTAAGTGTACGTGGAGTATTACAGAATTAAGTAAACTTGAATTAAATTACGTAAAATCATTAGGATTGCCTACCGCGCGCCAGCAAACATAACATCAGATGCTGTATTTTTAAAATAGTTGAGAGACCCCTCTCGCTATCAGTATAACAAATTACAGATACCTAAGTATATATATAAAAACAAAGAGTTTTTTATACGTAAAGTTGTAAACCGTGTAAATTCTGTCATGTTCGGCAATTTGTAAGTTCATTCCCATTTGCACTATTCCCGTATACATAGCACATACACGCAACACGTAAGTAAATAATCACGTGGCCATGCAGACTGACCCAATGCTTCTGTCTAAAATTGAAGTAAGGCAGTCAACCGTTCTGTAATGTTTCCTTTTCTTGTTCTTTAAATATTATCTCTGAGTTAACCGAATCTTAGACTTGTCTAGAGTTCAATATTAATTGTGTATTGCAAAAGAATGGGCAAAAAAAGCAATTAGTATTAGTACAGAGCACCGGATGATGTTGACGTTGATGGCAAGTGAAATATTTTTCAGCTCTGTAGAAATTGAAATTACGCCTGTGGAATCTTATCTGCTTAGTTGAGATAGAAGCAGTAGAGGTCAAGTTTTCCACTTGTGAGACAATTACTCTGATGTGGTCACATATTACAAATTTTACTATTGCAGATGGATGTAAGATGTGAAAATGCAAAAGTACTTATTATTATGCTACTCATGCGTGACGAAGCAAATAGAGACAAGAGAAGTTGAAACAGTAGGGCACGCTGACGAAAAGAAATTTTCTTAACGAGAATAATCTGAATTCGAAATTTGAATTACCGGTTTACAAATCCATAAAGAAGCACCAGCTGCCAAATTCTGACAACTATGGTAGTACCCTACATGTATAGTAGTCGTAGTGCAAGAATGGGTGAGGTTGCATGAAAAGTTTGCATGATTTCGTAATGAAGTGTACATACACTTTGATTACATATTGTGCACTGTCTGTGTGAATTTAATGAGTGTATAGTGGATATAGTAGAAGCTCAAATATGGAGAGACGATCGTTGACGAGTATATGAGGAAGTAATTAAAGCGCATATAAAGGGCCAGTCTATGTTCTTAGCGTTGGCTCTCTCGGCCTTTCCGTTTGTGTAATAAATATATTG
>JABASC010005116.1:0-10729 GCA_019776185.1 Plutomurus gul
GTAGCGAGGGGTGACTGCAAAACTGCAATATGGTGAATGGGTGAATGGGTGAGAAGGGTTCCGCATTTGATCTCCATGTCTGATTAATGTGATTGGTGTCACTACAATTTCGTTCATGTGCTGTGGTCTGGCTCTTGTTTCCCATTCAATGTTCAATGTCTTAATGGATATTCTGTGCCTCACTTTCCCATACACCCTCTGTATGCCTCTTTCCAGCTTCCAAGTTCCAATGGAGACCCGGGTGGCGGGCGGGGTAATGGTAATTACCAAACAAAAGCTTTCTCGCAGTCAAAAGTGGCGTGACCCTATCCCTAATCTTAAAAGAACCTCAGTTTAAACGAAAGCGAACCGGAAGTCTTCATAGTGAACTGAGTTTTGATACGACACCAAAGCTTGTAGTGTGCCATATATTTCTTACCTTTGTCCTGGCCACGGTCGTCAACGTCAACAATCGATTGTTCACATCACGAATGCGATATCGCATTCGTTTGTAGTTCGTACAAGTACCAGTATTGTCTTCCCTTTCTTGTAGCCGTACCAAACTATCAAACTAACTTGACTCGAAATAATTGAAACAAATAGGGCTCGCGAAGCGATGACACTGTAAAACTTTCAAAATAACGAACAAACGAAGCATAAACAAACACACAAACGGCTAAAACACCGTAACAACTCATATCAACGGTGGCATAGATGGGCAATTGAATCAATTGCTTTTTAACCTGTTCCCCAATGTGTAGGAGAAGTTGGGCCGTACCACCCGTATCACTAATGGGAAATGTACGTTTTTTGGTTTTATATTGTTTTTCCTTGCTTTTTGATGTTGCCCCTCCCGCCATACAAAAAGCAAGTAAAAACAGTTGGGGGCGGGGGAAAGAAACGTCATTGTTTCACAATAGAAGAATTTCCTGCACAGCTTTTTCAAATTTGGAATTGAAGTTTAAGATTCTTGAACTTTAAAAGTTTTTAGAAGCCACGCAATGCCTACGAATGAAAATGTTTAAACTAGTTTGTGGATGAGGCAATTTTTATATGTAAAATAAAATTAAAGATGGGTCATCGGTGCCTCTCTCAATCAAAGGTTACGTGTTTTGACCTGATTTTTCACAGATCGGAGAAGCCAAATAACTTAATCTGAGCAAAAACAAGCATGTCGAAAGAGAAAAAACCTACCAGAGCAAAAACAAGCGTAAATTTCATTAACTCCCCACACACTCTTCGCAAGTGTACGTGGGGTACGGCGAACTTCTTGGAACGGCTAGATGCTGATGCTGTACGGGTATGGCCAACTTCTCGTACATCAAAATAACAGCCCGAGTATAAAACCCTACAACTGTCGGGTTTCATAAAGTGCCTTTCGTTTCAATTGACAAAAAAGGTCCCCGCAAGCCCACTAGGGTCGTTGCTAAACCTCTGTGTACACGAAGGAGGGCCACAGCCGTATAAATAGATTACCATTACCATTTACTCCTTTAATCCCCCATTGGCCGACATCAAACGAATCAGATGCCCAGCACTTCTTGGCGGTATCAATAAATTCCATGTAGAAAGGAAACGGTCGATTTCGAAGGTTTGAATCAGAAGTCAGCCCGCTTCTAAAGTATCTACAATATAACCTTGTCTATTGAAATTACGTCTTGCTTTGTACTTGGGATTGGAAGGATGTTTCTGCATCCATTGCAAAGAGATTAATTTTACAACGATCGTTCTTTTTTGCCAATGATAGATAAATATGGCTGAATCTCGAGTTGAAATCGTTTAATTCAAATTGAGCTTTCGTAACAGACAGTTGTCTTCATCGGGGATAAAAATGATAGACCCAAAGATATTGTGCAAGATTTTCTTCCGTTGTTCGGAGCAAAATTTTGTCGTGCAACAGTCACGGGTGTTCGGACGATTTAATTGAAGTCGTCTTTACGCTGACAGACATTAGAGCCAAAACCGAACACTGACCGTAAATGCTAAATCACATGCGACACCTTTGGGGCATCACAATTACAAATTTTGAATTACTGAAGAATATTCACAGTAATGGCTGGAGGGCAGCTTAATTTAGTCCGGTTAGTGGAGTAAATGCTAAATCACATGCGACACCTTTGGGGCATCACAATTACAAATTTTGAATTACTGAAGAATATTCACAGTAATGGCTGGAGGGCAGCTTAATTTCGTCCGGTTAGTGTGGCTTTCCGCCGACAGAACTCAAGTTGGGCACACCTCCCCCTCATCATTTTCTGTAGATTTTAGCTTAAAAGTACATTCAAAAGTGTACTGTACTTTATGAGCCTTCTTATTATTCTTATCTTATCTACTTGAATTTTTTCGCCCTTTTACAGACAAGAATTTATTTGTTTAAATACACATTTTATTTAAGCAACATGGTTTTCATTAACATCTAGATCAGCGTCCAAATAATTCAACTTATGTGTACCGGCAGGTCACAGACCTCGCCCAAGGTCTTATATTTATTTATTCACGCGAATTTCCTTATTCTAAATCTAACCTGATTACATAGGATATTAAGGGCATAGCACTCTTGACACCAATGGATTATAAAGATTAACAATTCCATTTATACATCTTGTTCGACTTTAAACAAAGAACAATACACTTAAATACTTTTAACATCTTGTTTTAATAAGTTGATGAACGTGAAATTTTTGAAATTCATAGCAACTCTTTTTCCACCCAATACACAATAGTACAATGTCAAAGCCTACATTTATTCAGAGTAACGATAGGCTAACTTAATGCAATAACTATACTAACTATCGCTATGATTCGAACAAAATTGAAGAAATGTGGACTATGATTAAAAATTGTGTCTTCGCTAGACTAGTTGTAATTAAGACGTACAATGATTGACGTGTTTTTAGGGTGGCTCAGGTTAGGATACGGTATCGTAACCCTGACTTGACATAACGTTTTAGTTAATAATTTCTGGATCGATGTACCCACCAGAGAACTTTATTTTGATACCACTGTGGCCTTGACTTCCCCCCGTCAGACTATAAGGATTCACCCCAAACATAACATCAGAAAAGTCTTTCCTAAATACTTAAAATTATAAAGTTGTACACAGTCTTTACAAAACATACAAAAATCAACATTTAAACGTGAAAATAAATTTTGTCAGGTCCGACAGTTATATGTTTTCAAGCAATACAACTTACCAGCCAAGAAGAAATTTACTCATTTAATTTAAATTAATCCTCATGTATTATAATACAGACTCGGAAACACTCACTTTTTATTGTATTGTGGGACAAATATTATCTACATTACATACGATCACTGCTAAGGCATAGGTATGTCAATTTGACACTTACAGTTTACTAGGATTGCGTTTCGATTTAGCNAAGGCATAGGTATGTCAATTTGACACTTACAGTTTACTAGGATTGCGTTTCGATTTAGCTTTACAGAATTACACAAATTAAGAACTCTTTCAGAAAGGGTCGAGTCACGATGTTACGAATCCGCGTACGATCCAAACTTCAAATTCAACGAGAAAAATCCCTGTCTGGTAGGACACATGGACCGACTAATGTCCAGATGTACAGACCAACGCATAGCCAAGAAGAAACAATCTACAGAAAGCATAATACCTATGTTAGTTAAGCGTTCGTAAAAATATGTCTATAAAAAAAGTATACATGAATACAAATGACTTACTTTGACCCACACCGACGATGCATTTGCCGATAACGTGTCTAATGAAGAATTTGGCCTGCAACAAAATAGTTTCACTAATAAATATCGTAGAAGCGTACTATTACACTGCAACGCACAATTTATATTATTGACTTACGTGAACCAATTGGTGAGTGTCATCATTACGTACAGCGTGGCCAAAACAAACATACAGTGGAGGAAACTCCAAGAGTATGCAACACCATCTTCTTCGTTGTCCCATACTTTGTCACCACTACCTCCTGTTTGACTTCCTCCAGCAGTTTCGACATCCGACGGGCCAACAGCGGACGAATTGTCCTCTTTCAACAAGGTATTTCCTATGGAAAGTCTTGCTGATTGCGAAGCCGTCGAAGTTCGAATGCTTGAGTACAAGACACAAGCGATGAAAATAATCAATCCGACAATGCCTTGAGTGTCCATTGCAGGAGTGCCATTGGCAGTCCCGGTTCCATTCGTTTCAGCAGTTGGTGGAACATCAATGAGATGTGGCTTGCAACTGGAATCTACAAACAATTCAAAGGAAAGGTAAGCTAATTGGCATTAATGGATTCTCATTAAGTTTAATTAAATTGTCGTGAAAACATACATTGGGAGTTACTCATCGCTGACCAGGTCAAATAAATGGTGTACAGAGAAACGGCAGAGGCTTGAAGGAGGCCAGAGCATGGTTGAAATTCTTGTACCTTTGGTAAAATTGAAACGATGCTCATTCCGACACACAAGATGAGATTGAAGATGATGAAGAACTTATTGAGGCTGCAATCGTCCTATTATTGTTTAAATGATGTTATTAGTTTCAACGTACAAAGGCATGCGTTAAAAATATAAATATGATTTAATGGATTACTACTAACTAAATGCATTAAACGTGTACCTTCTCTGTTCCAGTGTAGAAGATCCAAAACAAAACAGTAGCAGTGATCACAAGAACATAATTCAATCCAGTGACAGATAGAAGTGCACAGTACCTTCGAATAAAAAACAGATAATAGACAATACATATAATAAAATACTTACTTACTTTATTCATAAAAAAAATATTCAAATCAACTTACCATCCTTTGGATTCAGTTTCCTCGTAGTTTGAAATCCACGATTCTGCCCAACCATGAGCAAAATCCACGATTAAAATTAACTGAATTAGAATGAACAGAAAGCCTCCGATCATTCCAAAATACATCCAAGTTATTCCAAATGAGCCTTCCGGAATGAAAAATGCTCCCACTAAAAATTACAATGAAAATTATATGAAATAAAAACGAGTGAACTTTAGAAGTAACATTTATTAAGGATGGGATGTGTCCATTTTACTAATGAGTAGTATGTGTTGTCACCTGCTATTCCAATCACGACCAGATATTTAATGGCCCAAAATCCATTTTGTATGCCTGCTCGCGGATCTTTTGATGATCTTACTCCTATCATCATTACCGACATGAGGGCGAAGAAGCAGCACAGTGCAAAACACAATCGGTACACCTAATTCATATATGCCACATTAATTTAGAAAAAAATCCTTTCGTAGCAACTGAAACATATAGAAAAAAATAATAACTCACAGCCAAGTATCCAGCAACTTCATCGCACTTCAGGCCTGGCAGAATACCCCCACCTTCCGATTTGCAAAACGGGACGCTTTTCAATTGTTCTTGCAAACCAGGAGCTAGCATTATGCAGCACACAACAACTCCCAACAGAAGCATGATGGCATACATAATTCTTGATGAGGTTGAATTTTTGCATGATGGACACGCAGCACAGCACAAACTACAAGCTGCACTTCCACAACAACAAGCCAACTGTAAAGGAAAAAATTGCGATTCAATTTAAAATGTCATCATTTTTATTATACCGTACAGGACAGCGTACATTCCCACGTTCATTTAAGAAGCAGTTTTGTATCACAATCAGAACCATCAAGTGTAGATTGGCCAAAATCACAAAACGAGATCTTACAAAGTGATAAAAGTGTATAATTCTAATATAAATGGACGAACAATTTAACCAGTAACAGTCAACAGTAAACATTCAATAAAAATCGTATGGTTGTTGATTGATTGTGTAAAATAACGCATTCGTATTAAAAACATTGTTCTGCGTTACAATGGGGCCTTTAGTCATTTTGGGAAAAAATAACGGTTAAATTTTCAGATACAATATAATTCCTTTTACACGTCGAAATGTTAGACAAATATAAATTAATTTGTACAGTATACACTTTCAAGGTCAAAGTAATCACAGTACATAAAAATATTGAACTTACCGAGGCCGCACTAAATATTCCCATAACTGCCCCCATGTTGGTTTAGCTTTTTTGTGACTTCAATTCCTCAATGACAAATTGTATTTTGATATCTATCCATTCAAACCAGAATCACATAATATCAATAATTTCGTGATTCTCCATTAGATAACAATAGCACACAATATTAAGTATTCATATTTATAGAAAGCGTACGTGCAATTTGATATTTAATTTTTTATTTCATTAATTACCCTCTTCCTTTGCAATTTTTAGACCCTCCTTCTTAGTACCTTCCTTGGTGCGAATTCGAATTTCTTATAATCGTGTCGTGTTTAACTCAGAAAGTCCCTCACACAACTTTACTTTTCGACAAAAATTTTCAAACTGACTCAAATTGATTAGGCAAACTCGTCAGCGTAATGAACTCACTATCGTGAACAAATAAATACACCTTTTACGACGTATCGAAAACAGACTCGAGACAATAACATTGATGAACTCACCACATGACTGTGAGATGGTACGGTGACTCATATTTTTAAACAGCGAAAAAAGTACATTGCGCGGCTCAACCAAAGAGGGCCTACTTGGCTACATCTACACATCACGTATACGCAAAGAAATATTTACAAATAGCGTCTCACATACTTTTACTGAATTATGGAAAACGAGAATAATAATAATAATCCATAATAAGTGAAATTTAATGCCACGGCTCCGATGAACGTAAACAACATACAAGTATTCCGAATTTCCAAACAACAATTTTATTAGGAATTCTATGTTATATCCGAATTCATGTCATAGCCACATTTCGCTCATAGAAATTAATTATAGAGCCCAATACTCTTAATGACTAACATAAAATCAAGTGAGTCAATTTGAACCTACATCTTAATTAAAGTTATTAAATGTTTGTCTAATTTTACTTAATGTATAAAGACCACATGGATTAGCTAATGAAAATATATTTCAGTCGTTGCGCCCGACTTAACTATTGGACTATATTTCAGACAAACTATACGCATATATCATAAATATAATTTTCCCTCTGACAATGACAATCAGTTCATTCAATTCATTGAATTTAATCAATGTCGCTCGTTATAACGAATAAAATGGGCAACATATAATGCTTTCCTTCCTAACAATTTTCCATTCATAGCGTTTATGGCCCTGTTGGCGGCGTCTTCGGTTTCGAAATTTACGAAAGCGAAACCTTTTGAATTTCCTTTTGTATCTCGTGCTATCTTCAAGCGTGCTATTTTACCAAATGGAGTAAAAGCATCCGACAAATCTTGTTCACGTATATCCATTTCCAAATTTTTGATGAAGATGTTTCCGACTCCAGCTTTCTTCAGTTTTTCATAGTGCAAATCTTCACGCCATAACTTTTCTGTTTGTCGACTGCGACGAGAATATGCTTCATAAAGTTCTTCCATCGACGCGCCGGTAGAAGCACGGGTATTCTTAGCCATCTTTATGATAGTTAAGTTAACTTGTTAATATGAAGGAAGCAGGAAAACCGATCTGAATCACCACCAAAGTTCGTGCAAAGTTATTATCTGTTCAAAAATCGAAATGTAATTATTCACATTAAATTAATTAAACCTAAGGAATAAAATGTACAATGCACCTTGATTAAACTGCTCTGCATGTTCACTTATCATATACAAATAAAGTAATACAAAGATATATTTATCACTCAAAGCTATTTATATTTGCCTTAATGAATTCCAATAAACAATAAATGTTCATTCTTACATTCTACCGACTTCCGACAATCACACAAAGTAATGCGACGAGACGAGTGACGAGTCAACAAAAGCTGTATTGTGATTTGTGATGGTTCCTTATATTCCTTATTATTCACAAAATTATCTGTATTTCACACCTACTCCGGCAAATTGTTTAATTTTATTAATTTACTTTATTGATTACTTAATTTTGGTTATTTTCTATTAGTTTTTTTCTCAACTTAAATTAGTCTGGCTAAGGATTAAGGATACCGAATTACCGATAGAGTTAACGGATGACGGGAGTCGATCAGATCAACTGGATTATAATTTATAATAAACACAATCCTAATATTACACCAGTTGAGAAGTTGGCGATTCGATTCTTTGTCACAATGCTCAGCTCTCGCCAGAGTGCAGATAGGGTAATGTGACCCGATTTGATGTCTGATAATATGCGCATTCAAATTATCCATTATTCATAAAAAACCGCGTCAATATTTAAATTACGAACTTTAGTACATCACAACGAGATACAAAGCAACATTAATTTACTAGATTTTAGTATATACTTCTATTCTCCAAGATGTACTAGAGAAGTATACTATATTTATTATAGTATTATATATATTAATTTTGTAATCACATTCAAATTTAAGGGAGGCATACATACATACAGATACATTGAAGCAATCTATCATTTGCTCTAGATATTTACTGTACCTATAGATGTATACAGTTTAACTACTACTACCACTGATGAATCTATGCGTCGCATTCCATGCATACCTTTAATGGACTTGATGATCACTGTCGATTACACAATACCGGTGTGAAATTAACATACACCTTTCGCAAAGTTGGTACGAACATGAATTAGCAAAATAATTATTTACATGGAAATATATCTTTTATCCCCAAGATTGTCTCTCGTACATTGTACTTGTTTATTTTCCATCCAAGATTATTGTGCTTGGAATTTTGCAATACTAGTTTACTTCAATGTCAGCGCATGATCCTGTTGAACTTGAGAATTCGATATAAACATGGTTTGCGAATCGACATTAAAAAAGTGTCCCTTCAGCATCCTTACAACGCTAACCATACGGACCTTGATTTCACAATGTATGCTGGCTACCTTCGTGCACAAACATATAATAGGCTGCAACATTGACGTGGAAATGTTGTTACGATTATAAACTGGACGATGCTGGTGCGAAAGACATTGTAAATTCATGGATTAATGATTAAAAAGCAGAGTGTACTACACGAGCTAACCCTAGAGAACACTTTGACATTAGATGAACAGTGTTGAAGTGGAGTGCCTTCACTATTAGTAAGTCATTCACCGCGTAATAAGAAGTTCCCAATCATTTTTGCTTTTATTTGTTGATGTTTACTCGCCTTGTTACTTCATGGTGATTGTCATTATGCATTAGTTGTTGACGTTGACCCAGAATGTATTTTCCATCCATCTATAGTGGCATCATGGGTGCATGTGTCAGAAGAATAACAGGTAAACCAAAACTACACAATCACCGCGTGCACATATTTTGCATACGCGTCACCTCAATAATGCACTAACTAGCAAAATTATCACTTTCATTTATTTTTGCAAATTTCAAAGGTGAAGTTAAGCTACCGATTATGACCATAAAGATTTTTTGACATTGAACATTCAAGTGCCACGATACGATTGCTGTTTGTTTGCGTAATATTTCACACGGTAATGATTTATATAATAAGTAACAACATTGTAAATATATTTTATACCCATAAATAATTAAGTAGACTCGTAGAATGAACTGAATTAGTCCAAAAAAGCCCTCTGCCCACTCGCCTTCGATCATCGTCCACAAATTATTCTATTCTAATGTCAAACTATCAGAAGTGAATTTAATTCCAATTAGACGCACACGCTGTGCAGTTCTCACCATTTATTATTACTCCATCATCCATATAAATAATTATGTATGTATCTATTTGCATTGACCGGCACTTTGAAGTGCTCTCTTCTGTTATGGGGAAATTGCATAAAATGGTTCGCATGCAAGTACAATGAAATTGTGCTACAACCATCCTGCCATCATCAAAGTAGTGTTTGATATCGTGTGAGCAAATGTATAGTACTTTTATATCTTTGTTGGGCTTCGCTGCTTCAGGGTCAGCCATCTGAACTGTTCGTTTAATTACACAGGGGTTTGACTACAATTTGTGTTTTCGTTGTTTAGATCGTTTCTTGTTGATCTTCCATCTGCTGTCCCTGCAAAAGTGATATATTCAATTCTGCGGGGTGTGTAGGGCATCAAAGTATATTTGCTCACTATTATTAACGTTTCTGTCGTATTATATGTATTCAGAGAGAATGTACTTGGGGGAATCGGCTCTAAAATTCGTTATATTAGCATAATAAACAAATCCATCGCAGTCGCATTGCTTCTTCCTTCACCCAAATTACCGAGGTGTTTCATTATACAGAACACATTGTGTTACATAAGAATTAGAATAGACAAGCGGTCAACCGCGCGCTTGGTAAATAATTAATTAATTTCTGCCGTACCCTCCCCGCCATCACCATCACACATTATTCACATGTTTTCGTATGCCCCGTCTCTTTCTCTAATATTCTGTTGTAAACTGTAACTAATGAGCTGTGAGCTTTTAGTGTAATAGTAAAGTGCTATTATTTCTAGTGTCACTTAATAATTTACTGAATAGTAGGAAGTTAAATGCAACGCTGTGTCTACTTTATAGTGAACCCACTTTGAATCTACTCTGTCCAATTTAATATTACATCGTTTTAATGCCTGTCGTCGACAGTTACCGCAAGCACAATGGAAGTTTAATTTTAAAGCAGACCCTACTGAATATAAATTTCGGAAGTTTAGTGTTGATTATATGAGATAACATTATGTAATAAAAAGATGACTAGACACAAAAATTTAGTTAGTTTTTTGACCAAGAAAGCCGAATTGCTCATTGGAAATTCATGAAGCCTACGAATTGTGATTAAAAATTTTATTCTCATGGTAGTTCCTTTCCGAGATGTGCA
>JABASC010005117.1:0-10728 GCA_019776185.1 Plutomurus gul
ACACTCATATGCTACAAATTGCTTAGGATTTTTAAAGTTTGATTTATTCTTATTTCATTCCGTTTTTAAGCACTACAAATAATTTTTTACTTTTTCACGCAGTTTAAACGCTTTTGTGACGAATCCTGAATAAATATTACATGCAAAAGGACATAATACAGAAACAGCGGTCAATGTTTGCGTTCTCGGAATTCCATCCAGGAATAGAAATGAAAACAAGTTTTATGAATAGATTCTTAAACCACAATTACCAATTTAATTACATATGTCGAACAAATCTGTTTTGAAGGGTGACAAAAGCCAATTTTCCATTTTGTCCGATTCCCAATGCCGTACTGTCGTTGTTCTGGTGCTAATCCTTCGTACAACGGAAAGGTTAAATACATAACTGGCCCATCATGTGACAGGAGTTACCGGGCTGGTTTTTAGAAATGGGCACTCACCCTTCCCCAATATTTTGTTACTTCATTTAGGAAGGATAGGAAAGTACACATACTAAATTCATATGTAGTAGTAGGATACGCGGTGCCCCTCCCAAATTTCCATTCTAGTTACTCCAATGGGGATTCTATTAAACATTTTTAGAGAAATTTTATTGATTGCATGTAAATAGGTTGACAAATCTTTCAGAATATTGCTTTCCCACTTTCATATAGTTTTTGGCCGTTTTGACCACCTCCGCTGTACTATTTTACCCACAAATGTCCATCAAAGTTTTAAATAAAAGTACAATAATCTATTATTATCATTTGTGCCTCTTACTTTACACAAAGGATGTTGTTCTTGTTACTGTTACATAATCTTTCACCACAGCGACAACCTTCCTCTACTAAATTTGCACACTTAATACGTTCTACGTACGTTCATTACATTTCCTTATAACATATAAAACAGTGTACTACTTAACTTACACTGCAGCAGCAGAATGCTAGAGGAAACCGCATTCATTTTTTAAACTTCTTGGAATGATAAATTCCGATGAATTCATTAATTTATTAATAAAAAGGGGTGTGCTCCACGTGGAAACCTAAAAATACCATGCAATATTAAGCAATGTAATATTAATTTTGCCCAATTAAGTCATAGCCCACCCCTGGACGACTGTGTTTTTAGTATATATAATATTCGTCGTACAGATACTTCTATTTGAGGTTAATAAAAGTGGCGTAGCCAAAGGAATGCCCCATCTGGGATCTTCTTCCAAGACCTAAGAGCATTCCTGGAAGGGGGCAAATCAACTTGGACGATGATCCCCCTCAATAGTTTTCTGTATACGCCACTGGCTAAGAAAACACTGTGTACTAAAAACAAAATCAATGTTTAAAAAATAAAACTGTCAATCATAGTTAACAAACGCGGAGTATGAGTATAACAATAAATCACTCAGATTTCACTTTGTGGCAACAAGTGACACAGAATAATGTGACACTGAATTAGATTTAATGTTAGACTGTATACACAGGATTATTGTTGCACAACAAACCTTGAACAATATTCCTGTAATAGTAAATTACGAGCACATTGACGACATTGAACATGACAGTGACCAGCCATCAAGTGATCCGTATAAACGTGATCACAGTAATCTGTTTAAATGATCAATTGAAAATGATTCACGCAGTCAGGGTTTAAAGGGGAAATTTCTCGGGTGGGAAATCCCAGTGGGAAATTGGGCAGTCGTCTCACAGGTGGGAAATTGGGAAAATGGGAAAATGAGAAATTTTGGCTCTAAAAGGCGCGAGTACATGTAGTAATTGCGCGGAAGTTGAATTTAAGGAGGAGTCGTTGCTATACCTATCCTTGCCTATCCTAACCATGTTAAAAGGTCCATCGTAGTCGAAGGAGAACTCCGTCATTATGCTTTCTAATGCGGATGTAAACAGATTTTGAAAGATAAGACACAAAACTCAGTTCAAACATCGCGTTTTTTCCATAAAGTGGTAATCGAAACAGTAAATCCAGTTCATAATTGTCTATTGTTGTTACTGTTTTTACGTATTAATTTAAAACTTTTTACATTTTGCACGAGTTTGTTTACATATGCAAAATGTAAACAAACACGTTTAAGTGATTGTTTACATTTTGCACGAGTTTGTTTACATATGCAAAATGTAAACAAACACGTTCAAGTGATTGTTTACATTTTGCACGAGTTTGTTTACATATGCAAAATGTAAACAAACACGTTGAGACTTGATTTCCAACCAGAGACTGATAGTGGACTTGATAGGATTCGAACCGACCCTGGTGTGAGACGCCCGCGCTGGACGCCACCAAGCCAATGCAACACTACTGGAGGTGCTGCGTTGCAGGTAGGCGTGCTGTGTTGTACGTATACGCTCTTATATACCCCTGGAGGTGCTGCGTTGTAGGTATACCCCCTTATATACCCCTGGAGGTCCTCTGTTATAAGTATACCCCCATACATACGTGTTTCTTCACATTTTGCAAGTGTAGATAAAACCCGTGCAAAATGTAAACAATCACTCGCAGTTATTTGTTTTCATTTTGCAAGTGTAAACAAACCCGTGAAAAATTTAAACAATCACTCCCACGTGTTTGTTTGCATTTTTCGCGAGTAAATAAAACCCGTGTACGTGTGCCCGTCTACCAAGATATTTGCAGAGAAGAAAACACTAAATAAATAGAAAGAGTTCGCAGCATCGGATTTTAAATATTTGCGGGTGTTAATTAAATTGATATCTCATTATATATTATATCCTTTTAATTCTCATTTTCCCGTTATTTTCCCATTTTCCCATTAATTTCCCATTTTCCCATTATTTTCCCATTTTCCCACTGGCATGGGAAAATAGATTTCTAGAGTTGGGAAATTTTAAACCCTGCACGCAGTTTATAAGCTGCTTTCAGATTTACAAAGTGATCGTAATCTTTAATCTACATTTATAGGTTCTATCATACTCACTCTGATTCATTGATTAGGTAATTGTTTCGCCAAATTACACGAAAATAATTTGGATTTTCAGGAAAATGTACGCCTACGTAATTAAATTACAATTCGGACTTTCAATGTAATTAGTAGTAATAATTTAGAGTCGTGTAATTTGGCCATCTATGAAAGTGTATAACATTTATGACTTATAATTGAATTGTTTTTGGAGCACGAGGTAAACATGATAAAATCTTATACTTTTATTCTCAAGCTTTCGATGACAAGTTGCTACCTTCTTCAAGAGATTTATGACTTTTTTAAAATTTTCGCGAAATTCAAAACATCTGCCATTTGTTACCATTTTGCCCCAGGTGTGGAGGGAATACAAAATAATGCCTGCTAAAATCGAACACTGATTTGACTGTAATCAGCAATCCAAATTTTGACAATTTTAAATTGTGGGATTTTGTGAATTTTTGTCCGTACTTAAATATACCCGGTGTAGTTATTTACAATGAAATCATTGATTAGCTCAGTGTCTTTGGAATTACATACTCGATGATGAAAATATGACGTAAAAGCTGCCGGGGTGTTATGGCGGACAAGCCAAGGCTTCCACCCCGCAAGAGAATGAGTTATATCCATTGAAATTCTAAAGTTGAGTAGTTAGGAAGTGCTTGGAAGAATTTAATTGTTACATTAGCTCTTGGCGTAGTACAATTTGTGCATTATTCATGATGCTAATGTCTCTTAATGCAACATAATGTCACCAAGTCGCCTAAATACAAATTACTTTGAAAATATAATCAACATTGAACAAATGCGAACGGCCTCGCTCTCTTCCACGTCTTTCTAAGATTTAAAACCATGTGTAAACAAGTCGTTTTAGATCTCAATGCAGTCTACATCACAAAATCCTTCTAAATCAATGTCCGCCTTGCAAATAGCTTCCCTGTATAATAATTACAGTGTTGAACCTAACAAATGGCGAATTGAATTGGAGAAACTGAATGTTATAAGTGACTTGGACAATTGGTGAAACGGTACAAAATATCAAACTTTTTTTTTGAAATGGGGCTAAAAATTGGTGAAAAGGCTCCAAAATGAAACCCAAAAATTCGCTAATTGGTTCAAAATTAATCAAACCTAAAATTGGTCAAATGATTTAAAATTAATCAAAATAAAAAATTGGCCCAATGGCACAAAAAATCAATTCTAAAAGTGGCAAACTGGCAAAAAGCAGGCATATATGTAAGCATATATATGTATTATTGGTCACACATTTTGTCAAAACAGCATGGCTAAATTGAGGAAAACCAACACTGATTATCCCAAAAAGGATAAAAATAAAGCGTTTGACAAAATTGACGCATATTCTAAATACAACTGCGCTGCACGAAAATGTCCTACTACTCTATGATAATTATGCTGTTCTTTTAACAACGATTTCCAGTGATTCATTACAATGCTCGTATGTCACACGGCAATTAACGTGGGCGTGCATTAATTCCGTCGATTAATGTATTGATTACATGCATGCCCCTGTATAATATACGAACATGTTAATAACACAGTTTTTTGCAATCGGTCTCTGTTCGTTGTATTCTATCTCCACACCTTTCACGGGCAACTTCTACAAAATAACAAATCTCCGAAGGAAAAAGTTTAAAAAAATAATTTCTCACGGTTTTGTACATAAAAAAATAGAAAATGGCCCAATTTTCTTGTACGGTGTCCATAGAAGTTCTCTGTGTTGTGGCCATTACGCTTTGTGCCAAATTCGCGATGGTTGTCTCCTCAGACGCGCATGCGCCCCCCGCCGTCACCACAACCGCCCCAAAATCAGAGCCATCGGCCGCTGCACAAGGTGGAACCACAGTTCCGGGTCACAAGATGTTTGGAGAAAAATGTGCCGAGAAGATGAAAGAGTGCGACGAGTCGCTTCACCTTCAATGTAAAGGCGGGCAGTGTGATTGTGTTGCTGGCTACGCCTCCGACATGGACAAAGTCTGTAGAATGGCCTACGGAGAAAGTTGCAATGGGACTGTGGGGTGTGCCGCGGGCAGGCAGTTGATGTGCAACCTCACTTCTTCAAAATGTGAATGCAAATGGCCCGCCGAACAAATTTACGAGCCGAAGACGATGTTTTGTCGGGCAAAAGTCGGTTCGGCCAATTGCACGAGTCCGGAGACCAAGTGGGCTGAGAAATGTGTGGAGGGAGCATCTTGTGAGCCTGGAAAGGAGACTCCGCCCAAGAACGAGTGTAAGTGCAAGAAAGGATTCAAGGAGGTCAAAGGGAAGTTGTGCAGCTCCGCCGCACTCATCCTTAAATCTGGATTTTATATGTTTGTCATTTTTTCCGCCGTCCTGTCGATTTCCGTTTAGACATTTTTTATTTATTTACTAGTTAAATACTAATTAATATTCGAACACGATTATAGTTAAAGAAAATAAAAATAATGATTAGTCGCGTTGCACATATTTGTATCTTAATACCATTATTTTAATTATGTAAGGATGCCACTTATTATTTACTAGTTAATTACTAATTAATATTCGAACACGATTATAGTTAAAGAAAATAAAAATAATGATTAGTCGCGTTGCACATATTTGTATCTTAATACCATTATTTTAATTATGTAAGGATGCCCTTGAAATTAACAATAAATCATATATTTACATTTGAATGCGTTACATTAAATATGAATTATAAACTGTCTTCATAATAGTTTGGAAATTTATGTTACTGTTACCGTAAAACTAAAACTAAAATATATCACGGTGAGACCAGTTTGAAAACTAGAATAAGCTAAATGTTTGGCAATTTATTTTTTCGAGCAAGTCTTAGTTCAAAATTTGGGCTAATGTAGTCACAGCCTTTACCTTGCACCATTTCCTTGTTTTCGCACTGATTGTGAGAGCATTCATCCATTATGTATACTTGGTGTTGTTCTTCCTACTACCAAAATAGCCTGCAGAGGATAGGGTACAAATTGGCCGGGTTAAAATATCTTACTGTCAAGCAGAATTATAGGAATTAATTTAGTCGTTTTTGCTTTATATATTATTTAGCCTCTTGCTTGCGATTGGAGATATTTTTAAAATTAACACGGGACAACAGGTGACAACCAAATTAACCTAAATAAACTAACATTATATAGGTTTGGGCAATCCCTTTGAAATCCGGACATATTGCAATTGCCATTGAGCAACTTTGAATATGGTTTTAAGAAGGTTTATTAACAGAAATAGTTTCCAAATTTGATTCTTTTAAAGCTAAATTTCAAGAAAAGAAGTTATTTTGTTTACTTTATACAAATCAATTCACCTTAAAAATTTCATGTGTACAAACTTCTTTAATTATGAAATATGATGAAAAATGACCGATTTAACAGTTAGTTAATTATTCTCAAAGCTTTAGATTCAATGAGGGTGTAGAAGTTACGAAAGTGATATCCAACAACCAAATTGATTATTTAGCTTTCCAATTGAGAGCACATCTGTTGTTAAATGTATTGGCAACATATTCTTGCAAAATTCTCCTTCGGTGTTCTCTGCACAAATTGCAACTGCAATCGCGTACTTCGTCAAACTCTCCGTCGCAATCTGAATTCGAATTTTCGCTTCCATATTTAATATCACCCACAACACACAACCATATTTCCTTCAGAGACAAATTCGAACTTAACAGAGAAGTTAGTGTGTCTTCATCGAAAAGCATCTACAATAAATAATCAAATTTAAATGCAATTCTATTTTATTATAGATACTATATTCTGAACATTAACGGATACGTACCTTTTTATTGCCATAAATCCACAATTTAGTCAATGAGCTGTGCTGGATGTGGTTCAGAAATTCATTTGAAAATCCACAATTTCGTCAATGAGCTGTGCTGGATGTGGTTCAGAAATTCATTTGTAATGCCGTCACAGTTGCAAATCGCCAATTTTTGGAGATCTGCAAGCAGATTCAATTGTTGAAAATGCCATTTTTAACATTGGATTGCAATAGAGTTTTACGAAAAGTATGAAAACGGTAGGAAAGTGGGTGGAGACCACCTTAATTTGGTCAATTAATTATACCTTTAAGATGTTTGATGGTGGTCGTGACATTCTGAGTGGAATCCTTTGTTTCATCGAAAAGTGTCGGATCCCCAGTGAGAGAAACATCGGTGAGGCCAGTACAACCAATAAATTTCAAAATTTTGAGACGGGGCATTGTTGACAAAATTAATTGAACATCGTATCGCGTTAGAATACAATCTTCTAAAGCAAGACTCGTTAGCTTGCTATCCAAATTATGAATGTTATTCGGTGACTGCATGCTGGAAATAGGCCAAAAATCTACGGGGGTATCCGGCAAATTCCATCCCCTCATTCCTTGGATTCTAATTTTTTCAACATTTTCCGGGAGATTACAAAGCACGTGAACAGGAAAGCCCATGCACATATTAGGAGTCTCAGATATGGATGTTCCCAATTCTTGAATTTCTAATTCTTTCAGAGTATTCAATTGTTTCAGATTTCTCCATGGATTAACTCTTCCATGTGTTTCGGTTATCAGTAAGACTTTAGATTTGATAATCAATTTTTTCAATGTTGCACTTCTCTCTGAGCAGAGGATGGCATCTAAGACAGTCAAGGGGAATACTTCATTGAATTGTACGAAGAGATCTTCTATGAACAGATGATTGTTCAGGAAAGAAACTAACGTGTGGTGAATGTCTTCGGAACCAAATGCAGTAAAATGTTTTAATCTTAGAAGCTTAGATACGCCCCAAGCTTTATATTTCCAGATATCTGTATTCAAAAGATACAGCTGCTCAAGATTTTTGCTATTCTCGATTACAGAGCACACACCAAACAACTTATCACAATCCCATTGTGACTTTGCATTTAATAAAGGCGCAACGAAACAAAATTTTGTCATGGCAGTATAACGAACAGAAATAAATTTCAGATTTGCAGGCAGAGTTTTTGATGAATCCGGTAATCTTGGGTTACTTTGCAGGCCGGAAATTTTCATTTCTTTGGTCTGGCGAAACATGTTGGCCACCAATTTACTGCACTTTGAGAATCTGATGACGTTCAGAAATGCAGCGTCCAACCACAATGTTTTCAAGTTCACAAAATTTAAATTTTGATCGTTCATACTTTCCAGATGGAGTTTGAAAGATTCATGTTTCAAAATGGACATGTAGTCATTCGTTGAATATTGTGAAACAGCAGGTGCCGCGAACTCTATGAATTCTGCTTTTGTTTTCAAGCATCTCCACAGGAGATTCCATTGGTCGGAAGAATTTATCAGCCCTTTGCCTCCACGCAATCGAAAATTTTTCAGATTACTGAAAAACAGCGCAGTCCAAACGATTCCAGCTTTAACAGAATGTTCCGATATGAGGAAAACGGATCTATTTCTAAATTCCAGACTTTCCAAAATTTGGTTGTTCGCAGCTTTACACGTGACGCGCAAGTTTTTGATATCCTTCAACGGAAGATTTCTCAATATATTGTCCAAAATCTGCAAATAATCCAAATATTAAGGTTTCGATCAACAATAATAAACTAATAATTTAAGAATCACTGTGGCAAGATAATGACACAAAAATGACAAAATTCTTTGACCATCCCATCCGAGCGCATCCAGCGGATGTTGTACGCATCAATATAACACCTCACCATGCAAACCCATCCAAAATCATGGATGGTGATGGGATGGGGAGTGGATGGTATTCGAATGGGATGCTGCCACCTATGTAATGACGTCATTAAATATAAAATAATCAAGTTTCGTGGTATTATGATATGATGGCAACTATTGGGTTTTGTATAATTTGGAAATAATGGTTATCATTGACGCAACAGAATAACATGGTTAGCCAGGGTAATTACCCTGGCTGTGGGCGAGCGTATTAATTCGATCGCTCCACTCCACCACACTTTACACGTTGACGCTGCAGATTTGACATGAAGAACACGAGGTTTGAGAATAATAATAAAAAAGCTTGAACTTACTAATGCATTGTTAAATATTCCCTCCGCCAACAACGCCATTTTGATAACACACTCACGAGTCAGTCAGTCAGTCGGTCGTGGTCTAACCAAATTACCAAATTATTATTAAATTATTAGTGGGATACTACAAAAACCAGTAGACCTGTAAATTTTATTCATTAATTTCTAAATCATTTTTATTTTCTTCCTACAAAATTTAAGATCTCAATGAAATTTGTTGTTTACTTCTTTTCAATAGACAATTCGAGTGAAATGTTGATATTTTTTGATTAAAAATTGTCACTAAAATCCTAACTGTGAAAGTGAAAAATGACAAACCCGGATGACGCCTCATCCATGTTGTGTCAAATTACCTTGCTGTTAAAATCGTACAAATTTCTATATATTTAGTAGTATTCGATTTCGTGGTTGAATAGCCGGAATAATCGAATTACGTGAGCACTCGTGGCAGCAAATATTACAGAATCAATTATTTAAAAGAACAGGTAATACGGGTGTATTTTCCCACTTACCCCAAAGTGCTAACCCGGTGTGTATTGAGGTGAGTGTTTCAACTTCCTGGATATTCCCAATTTTGACAATTTGTTATTTCGGCACTTTTCTCAAATACGAGTAAAAATTAATCAACAGTTAATTATCTGAGTCAACTGTTGGAAAGAAATTATTTGCTATGTAGCACGGTAAATAATATTGAAGTAGAAATGGGTTGTATTTTTTGGACTACGAAACCTGCGTCAAATGCTGATAAGCGCAGAGGATTTCTCTTATCTCGGTTTGATAATTTTATGCGAGAAAATTATGCCCACCAAAATCGATAATGTTTCTGCGAGAAAATTTATATGTTAGACCTCTACGCTTGAAATGCATTAAATTGTCCAATGAGAAATTACCACACCACAAAATATAGTTCGTTTGCAGCGTCAAATGCTGATAAGCGCAGAGGATTTCTCTTATCTCGGTTTGATAATTTTATGCGAAAAAATTAAGCCCACCAATATCGATAATGTTTCTGTGAGAAAATTTATACACTAGACTAGACCTCTATGCTTGAAATACATTCAATTGTCCAATGAGAAATTAAAATATTAAACGTTATTGTATGGATAGCAAAATACATATAAAATATTGTTTGTACAATGTCTCCTTAAAACTCTCACGGCAAAATATCTGGATCAAGTGCCTCAAAAACAAAAAATGATGAAATGACTCCGAAAGAAATACATGTATTTTGGCCACCTGTAGCAGCTTTTCCTTGATCCTGCAATTACGCATCTTGTGATGGTTACACTATCATACGCATTCACCACATTCGCGTGTTTGAAAGAGCCCCAATGTACTCCACAAATTTACCAAATTAAAATAGATAGCAAGGTAGAAGGGTCTAAACTAACATTATGTGGGGGATATTTCAAATTTCCATTCTAGACACGCCACTGATATGCATATCAATTCTCGATATACCAAAGTAGGTGAATTTCGTGGGTCAAGTCAGGTCACACTTTGTGATGTCGTTACCACGCTTCGTTAAAACACTATCATGATTTAATACTTTTGAGTGACACGAAATATAAATTCAACTACACGAATTGAAATTCTATAAAACTAGGGTGAAATTCGGATGTATTGCTGTTAAGCAAGCTTGCATATGGTTCTACGAAGGTATAATTAGAAACGGTCAGAATAAGGCAGTGGGAAAACGTAGCTTCCGTAGCCTCCTAAGCAGAGATGGTGTAACTTGGCGTTACTTTATTTTCGTTACATCAAAAGTTACAATTTACTTAGCTTATAACTTTTTTTTTTTTTTAATAATTGAAT
>JABASC010005118.1:0-10726 GCA_019776185.1 Plutomurus gul
CCTACTTTCTGCAGTCCTAATCGTAATCCGACTTCCTGCAGTCCTAATCGTAATCCGACTTCCTGCAGTCCTAATCGTAATCCGACTTCCTGCAGTCCTGCTAAACGCAGTCCTATCCGCTGCATTCCTTCACTTACATTTACTCCTACTGCCTATAGTTATCATGATAAACGTAGTCCTGCTGCAAAGCGCAGTTCTCATGTAGAATGTACTCCTACTTCCAGTCCTACTATACGTAGTCCGACTCCCAACATTCCTCTTACAATACGTAGTCCTACTCCATACAGTCCTCTTGCTACACGTAGTCCTATTCCTGATAGTCCTCTTGCTACACGTAGTCCTACTCCTGATAGTCCTCTTGCTACACGTAGTCCTACTCCTGATAGCCCTCCAAGTGCACATAATCCTCCTAATGAAGACGATGATGACATTCTAATAATAACTGCCGGTCCCACCGACGAATTCGAATTTTAATTGTCTTGGTAGTTTATAGTTCTCTATTAGTGTATCTAATGTTAACATACTAAAAATGGATGAATTGATTATTTTTGGACTCCTCGACATAATTAATTTTAAGAGCTCGAAAGAAATAAATATGTTTAGTTTTAAAAAAGTTATTGCTTGAAGCTTTTTTGGCTGATTTTATTTAGTAATAATGCCTGGAACGGGTAGTAGTTCTAAGGAAATGACATCATAGGGAGCGTTTGTGCAGACCATTGTCAGTGGTTGTGTTGTACATTGTACACGTAGACTAAGCGTAGTGGTGCCTGGTGCTAAATAATGCAAAAGAGTACCTGTTGGTTGGTCTCTCCCGTGAAGCATATAAGATGGGCGATAGCCGATAGAGTACATACATTCAATTCGGGGTTGTAAGTATACTATGAATTCATGACGACTTTCCTTAGTATGAGTCCACTCCAGTTCATCCAACCAAGTCAAGTCAAGTCCAATCACTCTAGAAAAGTGGGCAAGCAAAGGGGAAGAACCAAAGAACTGAGCCACAATACCAAATATTATTATATCTCACGAAAAAGCAAACGCATTGTAACATCCCCGTTTAGTGTACAGTCATACAAGAGTTTCGTCGTCGTGGTCATGAATAAAGGTCTGTCAGACTTAATGATATTGTAAGCGTACAATAGTTTAAATCGAAGGCAAAGCTTGGCTTTTACGATGAGTTGGACTAGATGATTGGGGAGAGAAACTTTTAGAGTTGAAGCACGCGAGAGTCGAGCTACATATATATAACAGGAGTGTTGGGTCTGTTGTGTGAGTGAATCGGGTCGCTGTGTTTGTATCCAAGCACTCTAGCAACGGACCAACCCCGTATGAATTATTTCTACAGGTTTTCACTTGCTTACACCATAGCCACTACAGCATGCCATGCAGAAAGCCTTCCCTGCCTCTCTCGCCATATACTCCCGGGTATTCTCAACTCTCTCTCTCTCTCTCTCTCTCTATCCATAAAATAACTCGGTTTGCTTTGCCTGGAAGTATGCTCCTATTCATATTATGTTTATTCTCTCTCTCTCTCTCTCTCGTCTGTCTATCTGCCTGTGTGAGGTAAGTTTAGTGAAGTCCGTTTTAGTGGGTCGGTTTTGGTTATGTCGCTTCGATGCTTGTATTATTGTGTTGTAAAGTATCGTGTTGCTGGTTTGTGGTCTTAGAAACACAGAGGGACGAAGAAGAAGTACAAGAAGACTTGTTCGTGCCCGTTTCCCTTTGTATTTCCTCCTGTTTATTTGTTGATTTCATATTATTAAATAGCGAAGCTACTCTTTGAGAGAACTACTCATGGCCGAGAACAGAACAAAGTGTCATTTCATTTCATGTTAAGTAAACTCTTCAACTCGAAAACTATTGATAGTGGGAGGATTCGTTTCATTGCGAATAACTTTTCGTTTCGCCCTCTCACCATTCTATGAATACCAAATCGGATAAATACGAGTACCTGGAATAACATATTACTCTACACAATATTATACAGTAGTAAGACTTTTCACGTTACGTGCACGTACAATATTTTTTGTGCATACATACATGCAGTAGTAGTAGTGGTGGTGGTAGTGTAGTAGTACATAATACCGT
Organism: Plutomurus gul; assembly: GCA_019776185.1. NCBI lineage: Eukaryota > Metazoa > Arthropoda > Collembola > Entomobryomorpha > Tomoceridae > Plutomurus > Plutomurus gul. The sequence goes on from JABASC010005118.1 coordinate 2,089, forward strand.
TTGTAATCGTACTGTCTGCTGTAAAACTGTAGACTACACCTCATTGGATCATGCAATAGACAATTAAACAGATTGGCTACATTTGTGTTTCTTGTCCGCTGCTAAAACGACTGACAGATTGTGAGCCGAACTGATAGAGTGTACCTAATGTTGTATCGCACTCTGCACTGTATTCACACAGGGTTGGGGGCCCTGTGAGCAATAGTGTACAATGAAACTAAAGTGAAGATTGACCAAAATTGATTTGAGGTTTGCTTCTGTTGTCTTGTCTAGTCTGTATAAAAAGGAGCCGGCTGAGTTGACGGCTGTCAGTTACCTCCGGCTCCTCTTTTCGACAACACTTTCTAAACTAGAAATTCGTGCCCATATCTTCCCCTGCATCATTTCTGCACGATCTCTTTTCTTAACAACTAGTTACAATTAGGCCTAAGTACGTGCCGGTGACGTCATTTTAATTTTGCCTTGTGCTATAAGTAGTTTGTAATTTGAACTTAAAACCATTGGACTACAGGAGACGCTGAGACATGTAGATAAGAGAAAAGGACATCCGCAGCAATGAATAACCTCCATGCATCACACAGATTCTCATTCATCCTTTCTTCTCGCTTTCACTTTGCCCTACGCCGCGCTGCAACACAGGTTTGGATTTATTTTAGGATTTTTCTTAAATTCAGCACTTTCTTACTTAATATCCACTTAAAAATTTATGAAGCCATTTAGGAAACAATGAAATGGCCACTCAGAGGTTAGGATAGCTATAGTGTAGAAAATTTCTAGGTAGAATTTGTTTGTACTATCCTTAGTTTTCATGCACAGTCGTATGAGACATGGACTTTACGTTCAAATTATAATGTAGTCCGTGGGCTTCATACTATAAGAAATTCCACAAGATGAAAGCAGAGTGAAAGCACTTTTCCTATTGACAGTGATTAATTTTAAAAAGTATGAGTGTCGACTAGAAATAACCAAGAGACAGTTTTCATCACAATCTCACTTTGTATCGATTGCAATTTAGTCATAGGGTTATCGACAACATCTCCCATCACCAATACTGTTATGTATCTCGTATGTGTACTCGTAGATATTCGCCGTATTGCAACATTTTCTTGTAAAATCGTTTTCCAATTACTGTACTAGATTTACTGTCTATCTGTGCAGATTTCTCTGGAAGAATGCCTCGACCTGTATGGGAAATTACATTTCAGTCTGGACACTGGTGGTACAGCTAAGCAAGAGAATTTCTTTCTGGAAGACTAGTGATTTAGTTGTTTCTTTTTTACAAACAGCGGGTCACTAGACTTTCTTTATGGATTTTCTCACTGTCGACATGAAGTGCTTCTTATTCAGAAGAACGAGAGACAAAAATGCCGGTCTTTTCATCTTGCTCCTTCGTAAGTATTTTTATGTCAAGGGATACAAAAAGTCTTTTAGCAATTCAGCTGCGAGATGAAGAGAAAGGATTATTTTTGCCTGCAATAATTGTCCATGAATTACATTTAATTACAGATCCTATTATTACCTATAAACCGAGAGGAACCACACAGCAAATTAGCTAAATCACGTATGTTTAGCATAATGAAAAGATAAGTATAAGCTTTTGTTTCTAGGAAGGACTTTGTCGCGCATACAATTTCACACAGACATGACTGCACTTTTGTTGACTGTTGAAATCATAATAACCTGACAATGGCCAACTTATTGGAGTGTGTCCACATCAAGCTTAATTTTCAACTCACGCAACGATGCATGTAGAAAGGAACAGAAAGTAGACTATAGGCCTTTTTCACTCGACTTTTCCATTTTGTCGTCATAGCTTTTTCACATGTAAAATCTGGGGGGGGGGGGAATTACCAATTTTGTCTATACATGTCTTTAATAAGTATGAAGGAATATTCGAAAATCCATTGGATATAAGAATGTTGCCCAAATTATTTGAAAAGTTTATTGCACTGTTGCTGACTAAAACTAAGAATTTTTAGGAAAATGTGAGATAGCCATTCTGAGGAGCAGACAATTGTGCTTATTTTGAGACTTTGTAGTCCTCAGTACGTTAACAATTGGCAGTTTTGGCTGATATTAAATGCACGTCATTTAACATTGGTGGAATAGGAAAAATGAAATTTGTTTCCCGAATGCTAAATTTCCCTCCCAGATTTTACAAGTAAAAAAATACAGATACATATGACGACAAAATGGAAAAGTCGAGTGAAAAAGGCCGATAGTACTCGGTAGCAACCGTACCGCCGAACAAAGCGAGCGTATGGGACATGCTGTCGAAGGTTGAACTAGGCTACGCATAATCAGGGTACAATAAAAGTCCATAAAATAGAAATAAACTGCCCAATTTTATTCAGTTCCGTACCACAAGACAAGATTTACGTTAAAGTGGTAGTGAATTACGTAAGCGAAATTACGAAGAAAGCTTAAAGAAGTATGTATGAACCTCTAATCGTAGTAATAATGTAGTATTGAGGACATATATAAGTAGTACATCACATTCCTCTTTAATAGCTGTTGAATAGCTGCTACTTCAGAAATTACAATTTTTTATATTGTCCATTGTATGTGATGCGTGAACATAAGGTTCAAAGAATATTTTGACTGATTACTGTACGAAGAACAACCTGAAGCCGCAATATGGGACATATAAAGATTCTTTTGACCATTTATTATTATTACAATATAGTTGTTTAAGTAGTAACAACTGTGGCTAGGGTTGAATAAGAATGTGTAAACATATTTGTGTATTGGCAGTGTACTCCTCGTTTCCCGATTGCAAAATAAATAATATGACACGACAAGTAGGTTGTGGGGACCTCATTTATGCTATAAAATCTATTATGAATAATGTCGGGTATGTGTATACGTATAATGATTGTTGTATACTTTTCATTTCCATGAAATGGTATCCATACGTTGGCACAAGAAGGAAAATAAAGAGAATCAATTATTAGATATAAGATATCAGCCACTGAGCCCACTACCTGTACACAACAGTATTTTAATATACCTACAAAGTCCTTTCCATAGCTTGTGTATTATAGATGTGGGTGAGTGTACAGATAGAATTTAGCTCCGTTCACAAGACATGCCGTGCGACAGACCACTCCACATATACATAAATACAAAGGACGACATGCAACTGACTTGACTACCAGTGTCTTTCACTCTTGCTCCGTTCATTTCCCTTTTTACGCTACGTGTTACTACTTTTGAGAGCATTGGTTGCAAATGCCATGAAAACTGTAGTAGTGGTCATGTAGTGCACTACCCGACGCTCTCTCTGTACCGAGTTAAGCTATATTACTACAAACTCACACCACATTACACACCTCAAATGTAAAGCAATGTAAGGTTAAGCCCAGATGTATGTTCTGACAAGAGTTGACTTGCTTGTTGTATTGTCATGCAAATATCGCAGTGTATGTGTCTACATACGCACACAGACAGTCAATAATACGTATTTAAGTTTGGCATTAGGAGCACAGCAGACAGGACCAGAGCAGACCATAGATGGGACAATAGTACACCGTGCCATTACTTTGAACACTGTTATAAGGGAATATGAATGCATTACAGTTTTACCTAGCTAGTAATAGTAGATGGATCGATAATAAGACAGTTATGGATGGTTACATGGGATTGGATATCAAAGAACACCGTAGAATCTTGGTGTCTCTCTGTCTCGGTTGTGTATGACCAGTATAAGTACATAGGTAGCTCATAAGGAATGCACATAGGAAATGTAAGCCTAATACATGTCTTTGTGCACGACGGTATCCATCAGCCGCATGCAAGTTAACAGCTTTGAACTGAGCGGAACATAAATACCCTATCATCACAGGTAATAAGTTACAAAGGTTTGCGTAGCGACGAAATTCTCAAGCAAACAGTTCGTCACACGAGCTTCTTCTTCAAAATATTGGTATTAGTGTCTGCTGTGCATTCAGTTGAGAGTACGACCTGTGTGGATTTAAAATGGTGTGCGACCAAGGACTATCCCATGTGTGCCTGTCGTTTCAACAAGGTATTATAATATGCGGTCTTACCGAAGGAGACAGTCAAAGGAGGGTCTGCCTGTCTGCATTAGCTGGCATTTTTCTGCTGCTATGCATTAGAATGATAGTTCCCAAGAGCGTCCTTCTCGTTTTATATACAAATATACATACTGCGTACTGGTGTGGTATGCAGTATAGAATGACCAAATAATATGTATTGTGTAGTGGGCTTAAATTTTTGAGAGTCCGACAAAGCTATAGATAGATAGTGCCGAAAATACGCGAAAATGCATAAAGCATTAGAAATACCCTTAACTGGAGACATAGTGCTCACAAACATTGCGTACAGGTATAAATGGTAAGCACATATAATACAATACAATGATTCCTTGGTATACTTATTTGTGATATGTCCCCACATTTGGTTCTATCTGCTTGAAAGTATAAGAAAATAGTATGGCTGGCAGACAGACTGCGATAGATTAGTACGAGAAGTGACTGTTGGGAGTTTATACAGTATTCCGTGTAAGCATAGAGATATACACATACAGTAGAGCAAGACCGAAAAAGTAAGCGTGGCCACTTTGCATTTGTTCGTAGGTGAACACTTGTGGAAAATTGAACTGGGACTTATCTGTGTGAGCATCGATGGCGTTTGCGAGGTTTTGGAATAGAATTGGCTACTAGGTATATTTATGTAGTAGGGGAAACAGAAGAAGGAGTAATAGAATAGTAAGCGGATATGCATTTCAGTTTGCGAGCCGTAGACCTTGTTTATGTCTATCAGTACTCAACGTGGCTCACGGGGATTTTCACTATAAACTCATAATGCTAATGCAATATGACACACTGCTATTATATTCGTGACGCATGCCACCGATGTGTTACCACCGACATGTGATCGTATTCCCAGTTGGACCATACCGAACTCATTAAGTCACTTGTACTTTTATATTACGAGTACTCATGGTAAATACAAACTGATCTTTCTCAGTGAGTGACTGCAAAGTTCTAAAAGTGGTACCTACGCGCAATAAATGAAAAGGTATGATCTACCTGAATCAATTCACAATGTAACTTTACACTCTATTTACTAGTGTAGCTATGACTGACACATCGATGCATGGTACATTTTTCTCGTTTTCCCTTATGAATTTGACAACTTCTCTGTGTGATGTTGTATACTAAATAAATAGTTCATGAAAATATTTATTGTTTTTGTATGAAATGAAGTATGGGTTTGCTGCTAAGAAAGTAAGCCTACAATTAAAGTGTAGAAGAACAGTTTGTACATTTGTATTTGTATATTGAATGCGTAGCAAAATTTAGCATTTTAATAGGTGAAAGTAAATCATTGTACATTCAATTGAAGAATTGTCAAAAAATACCAATGCGTATCAATTTGCCAGAAATGAATATCTACGGATAAAATTAGATTTATAATTTCTTTCAGCTTTTATCTATGGTTCAATGGAATGTATCTTGCAGACAGACGTAGCAGACAGCGAACAAAAAAGGCAAGCTTTTTCAAAGAATGCCGTTTTTATTTTTTACAAGGTATAGAAAAAGGGCAATAGGTAAAAAAAGGAATTCTTTTAAAAAGGTGAAAAAGAAAAAGCATTGCTGATTAGTTCCCTGGTAGCAGATCACCATCAGTATCATCAGAGTCATCCAAGCTCTGAATTAAAGAACTGTGTGATTTTGACGCGTTTTGATGACAACTGTGAATCGTTGAGTGAAGCCTAGTCTTTAAACTGAAATGGTAATTAAAAAGTTTTAATACCTCAGATGACAGAAATATTTATCACTTAAAGTATTGGTGCAAGTAATTTCTATATTCCTTACTATTCCAAAGCCCCTCTTGAAGAAGACTCAATGATAGGAGATGGATTCAACGAATGCCACATAACCAATGCTTTGTTCGTCAACCATGAATTCAGAGCATAGAAATTGTTCATGGATAAAGATTTCGGCTGGTTTTTCAACGACCACAAAGGAATCCATGTGGAGAGTTTTTTCAGTTCAACTTTCAAAAGTTTGAAGGTGCCGTCTGTACTCATCTTTTGAGTCTGCGTACTTTTAGCACCATTTTCTGTGATTATGTTGTCAATTCGTGCACCTACTTTTTTATTTGTAGATAAAAGGTAAGCTTCCCTAGGATACTCAGTAGGAACGACAAAGTGGAGTATAGGAGATAATGGCACTTTAGTTGCTATCCTCACAATTGCTTCCATCAGTTTCGTACAAGACGCTGAAAAACATGAATATAAAATAAGTATTTCTCAAAGAAAAATATTTCTTACCCACTTTAAAGACGGTACTCACACGCAGACGCAATACTGCTACCGAAAGTTTGAGAGTATTTGAGTATCTGGGGCCGAACATACAAACGGTTGTCCCATTGTCTAAGCCTTTCTGTTGTAGATATATCTCCAAAGTAGTATTGATACGAACGAAGGTTTGATTGCTCTTCATAGAGAAAATACCATTTTCTCTCCTTACTCCCCTCTTTCATATTTGTGTACACAAAAAATGCCAAAAATGGATATTCTGGATTCTCCAGTACAGTCTCCTTCCAAAAGAAATTGAACTCGGAATCACACCCGATGACAATATAGGAGAAATTAAAACAACGAGCCGCGCTCTCCAAATCATGAATTTCTCCGCGGTCGTCCTGCTTTAAGTAGAGGTGCTGAAAGTTTGCATGTGCTGAATTCGGAGTTCCTCTAACTAGTGATTCTTTTCGGCGCGTCTTACTTGGCAAATGCAGATAGGCAGAGTGTTGAATGTCCTCTTTTACTTTGTCTCGGACCAGAGTTACAATTTCTGTACCCTCAAACATCACCTCTGTTAGTAAAGGGAAAAGATCATGAGTTTTTGTCCGGTGCACCAAGAAATTTCTATAGTAAACAGCCAAGTCCAATTTCAATCTACTGTGGTATGAGAGATCGTAAATGTTTTTCCTGAAATGTTATAGTGCATTTTACTGTGTGTAAGCACTAATACCGAGTAAGTACTATTTATATACACATACATACAATCCTTTGGTATATATTTAACAAAATGTGATTTTACACTACGATGGAATTCTTACCTCAATGCGGGTGAACGGAATTTGTTGTATGCAGAACTTTCCCCAGTTTCATGTTGCAATGGACTATCATTTCTTATGAGACTTTCGGCAGCTTCTTCGTCCTGTGTGGGCACAATCCTTCTTGAAATTCGTAGTGGCAGGTGGAGACGAGGTGAGCGCTTGATTTTATTCTCGCAACCCACCTCTACGCATTCGTTTTCTAACGGGTATCTGTTATTTACATTTTGTGATGTTCCCGTTGCATGAACCAAGATCGAATTTCGAAACCTCACTTTCAATTCTTTCTGTGGAATGATTCCTGTAGAACTGGAATGTATTATATGAGTGTAAGACTAATTTAAGTTTAGTCGTTCGTATTTTATCACTGTTTTTTTTTTTACTATTTACCCTATTGGTATCAAGAATTCATAATTCCAAGTGTGAGGGCTACCACCGCTCCTCAAAAAGTAGAAATTTACATCGGATGGGGGTACGTAATTAATTTTATCGTTGATAGTGTGCGGGTATACTCTGGTATCTTCTTTAATACTGTCGAACAGTACACAGTGGAATCCATACAACCAAGCTGCAGCGTGCAACTCTGCGGTTGTAGGAGGAGATCTTCTGCTTTTACTATGCTCTAGATAAGCTTCTTTGAATCTATTATCAAGATTAACTTCGGCCGAGGGTCCGACATCATAGTCTTTTTGGCACAAATGGCAGTAAAATTCCCATTTTGAGGCAATCCTATTTAGAATATCTCGGTGAACCCATGTTTCTTCGGATTCTTTGTTGAACACAGCTTTTGCGATAGCACGGTATAGACTTCCATCTTTAGATTGATTGTGGACAATTTTAAATTTAAATGGTCCAATGAGAACTCGCCGTTCAATTACTAGATACCTTTTCAAGTGAGAGAACACTTATTACTGTTATGAATAATCAACCTAATTATTTGTGTTTGAAAAAGACCATGCAATGCAAATTGATGTACAGTGTGTGTAATAAATTGCTGACCCCCCTGATTTTTCCGTGCGCAGTCTTAAAGAAACCTGTGTAACTTCTGTAATAATTTCTCAAACTTAACCAAATTTTCACCAAAATGTCTCCAAAGACTAAGCTTTCCCGAGAACACACCGGAGTGAAAATTCTAACATTATTGGAGTAGGGATATGGGGTTAAACATTTATGTCGAAAATTGAAAGTGGGTCAGAACACGGTCAAACTATGGAAGAACCGGAAGTCTGCTAAAGATAAGAAACGGACAGGAAGACTCACAAAAACGTCCCCTACCAAAAAACAAATGATAAAGAGAAGAAAGTACCGAAAAAGTGGAAGTTTACGAGGAAATGTGCAAAGCACCTGAACAGCTCAAATTGCATTTTAAGAAGAGGTAAAAAAAGGTGCCCTAAAACTATTCAAAATTACATTAAATGGATAACAGGAGGAAGAGTGGCTCTAAGACTGAGAAAGAGCCAATACTGTCTGCAAAAAACTTAGCGGATCGCCTAAAATTTGGAAAACTCCTCCAAGAAATCGGTTATTTGACACCTGGGGTGAGGGGTGA
>JABASC010005119.1:0-10726 GCA_019776185.1 Plutomurus gul
TGCCAATTAATGCCAGTTAATGCCACTGGACTGGAATTAACATCCGAAAAGTGGAATTTACGAAACACTGAGAATAGCAATGATAGCTAAGTCTGACAATAAAGCTTTGAAATGTAATGAAAATGAAAATGATAATGTACATTACACATATGGTTTGTATATTTATTGTTACGTACGAACCACTTAACTATAGTGTTAAATGTTTGGAGCTCTAATGAAATTAAAGTGTATACAAAAGCTAGTAAAATTCTAATCTGCCATGGTGCTATTGCAATCGTCATTTCAATGCGACGCGACTCAATACTAATTCTTTTACTCTAACAATCCATTTTAATACAATGTTTGTGCATTTCTAATTTTAAACCCAATGTCATTTCAATACAAGTTTAGAAAGTTTTCAGTGTATTTAGGCAACTATAGATGTATGGATGAAATCGTTAATTTTAATAAACGATACTATATAACCCTAAAATCCCGGTTTAGTTAATTTTCAAGCCGAACGGAATTTTAGTTTGATTTTTGATCAGTTCGGTTTTCTGTAAACCCAATTAAATACAATCTACATTTTAATTTTCGGATTATGCGTGTAGGTACGGAGATCACAATTGCACGCATACGTACTGCATTGGTACTTTTAATTGACTGATACACTTGCGCTTGCACTTGGAAGGTCAAAATGTGATAATGGAACGGTAAAATGTGGCAAAAATTGTCAAAATTTGAGTGGCTAATTTTCTGCTGGATAATATTACCCAAACATAACGAGGGAGATAGATGAAACTATTAATTCCGTAATAAACTAGATTCGATTTTTTTCAGAAATATTTTCGATTTTAAATTCTGCTGATACATTTCTCGATTTGAGCTTTTGAGCACGCATTCCATATTTCAATGTAGTAATTGAGATTTTTAGATAGCTGCTGCGATTCGCAAATATAGCGAGCACCTTGGGTGGCAAAAACAGCTCACAAATTGTTGAATCTTGATTGCAGAGTAGGTAAACAGCTTTTCGTCAGGATGCCGCCTCATCAATTGCAAACTAGCCTTGTCCATCAGAACGGGATTTCCAGCTGAAATCAGCAGAAACCCTCTGAATGAATATTTTGGGCAGACGACTTCATTGTATTTTAGTTTGCTAAAATTGGCGTCTTCCTCAGTCGCCTCTAAATATCGTTAATTATTTCCAACCAAGCGTATAACCAAGCGCTCTTCAATTTAATGCCAGATATTTTTCAGTATCTGATTTGAGCAAAAATTCTTCAGTTCATATTTTCATACTTTAACAAGAACCAGTCAAAAATAAATGACAGTATTCACGCATTTGGATTTCAGTCCAAAATGTCCAGTCAAAAATAACTAAATAATTTGCTCCAATTTTGTATTTAGTGCTAAATTTAATTTTGGGTGTCATTTTGGATACTGTCCAAAATGGCTGGTTTTTAAATTTCCCCGAAACCCTGCCTAAATGGCTACAATTTTGAATTTGGTGTAGGTGATTAAATCAAATGTTTCAAAATGAGCTTGATATTAAACTCCAGGTTACCTACGTTGCTCATTCCTTTTGGGACATCCTGTATACTTATTTCATACCTCGTCATTTTGTACGGTGTGCAGCACAAATTTTTGACGGACACTATTCATTTTGGACCGTATGCCACTGACTGGGCGAACTGTATTTTTCCATTTGGGCAGACAATCATAAAATTGCAACCACTTAATTACACGAGTATGACCACAGTATCAGATAACAACGTTGAGAACAGCTAAATACGCGCACTGAATGGTTTTTTTGATACACTGCCTACTCAGTGGACTGTATAATAATTGCGTTATAAGCCTGGCATTTGTATTACATGTTATGTATGGACAGAGTTTATAAGTGTTGCACGGCTGCGGAGTGGCCTGCTGGCCATCTCATTGTGGTTTTCTGAAGAGATATCATTTTGTGGTTGTAAATATCTAAAAGAAGAACATAATCATTTTGATAAAATCTTTGACTGGAGAAACTCTATATAAGGAATTGCCGGAAAGAGAAATGAAGTATTTGTTGGATGTTAGTACAAGCATTCATTGTTCAAAATATGACGGGTAATATTACATTGCATTTATTTATTATTTCATTTAAATCGACCATTTTTGAATTAGTTCATTTTGTAATAATTTTTGAATTTTCTAGGAAAAATCTCCATTCAGCAGTTTGCGTGGGTGACAGTTGCGCACGATACGGATTCGTGCTTGCAGGCTCTCGTTTTGGCGAAATCGTTAAGAAAGGTCGTCACATTCGCTGAAATTGCTGTCGTTGCTGTCCGAACGTTGTCACCTGAATTAAGGCGAGAAATAATTTTGTCAGACTTAGAATAATAAAGAATTCCCCTAACGTAAAAAGGCGGGTCATTATAGTTAGAACTATTTTTTTCAAAAATTATTCGACAATAAAATATTTTTTATTCAACTGCTCTACTTGAAAATACAAATTTCTGTAAATATTTCAAAATAAAATTCAAGTTAAACTACCTCTTTAAGATAGAAATTCATTTCTACATACCTATATCCACAATACTGATTACAAAGTTCATTTATGTGCAGCTAAGCCGTAATATAATCTATCCATATACAAGACAGGAGCTAATTGAGCTACAATATAAATGTGTATTTTAAATTCTCATTTTCTACCCTGAAATATATTCATATTAATATTACTGTGATCAGTAAGTTAAAACACAAAACACAATTTCCAAGATAGTAAAATGCGCTTTAGAAAATACTAAATACACTTCTGTTGAATTACCTCTACAAAACTTATTTAAAATAATTCTTCCATAATACATATTTTAAATATTTGCAGTTTAATTTATCTTTTAGGCTTTTCAAGCATTAATTTCTTAAATTTTGGCAATCTCTGGTTATTCATGAAACAATGATATAAAAAACAATATTCCTCCATCTTTTTATTCAAAATGAACAATTTCCCCTTTTCTATTATTAGACTAATTCTGTCAGACCATTTCGACTTTCTGATTGAAGTTGATGCACCGGGAGAACCATTTAACTTGTCGCTGAAAGAATACGGAAAATTACACAGTTGGTCCTTGACGCATTACCACAAATGCATTGTTTTAGAATCGTCAACGTTGGTAATTTGATTATGAATTTGTAGATGTCATGGATTAATTTAATTTGGGTTCTATAAATAATTCACCACACAGGTTTCCCCATTAACACATTTATTTCGAATAGATTGTAAAAAATTGTGACGAACTGTTTGATACCGATGGAATTTCGATAGAACATACATCTCACCACAATAATGACTGTCTCCACTATTTGCATTCATTTCTGTTTGTGGTGAAACCTTGCTACAAAACCTTCTGCCGTATTCGCAACACTTTTTTCACTGAAATTACAGGTAGTCATTCTAATTATTCAGATTTTACATCAAATGTTTTGCAATTAAAGTTTTAATGGTCATAAATAAAAACATACGCCGGTTTAATTCAAAATCATCAAACAATTTCAAATAGCGATCTGAAACAATTAATTTTTCCCAAAGAAATGAAGAAATTTAAAGCAATTTTGTGCAAAAAAAAGCCAACCTTAAGTGTCTATTAGGTGAATCAGCGGCATAACTATGTCAGTGTGTACCCAAAGTACCCGAACGCCCTCACTTTTTAAGTTTTAATAGGGCCAAACAAGGAAATTTTCGTAGGAAAAGGGTCCAAAGCCCGGTACCCCAGGGCAATCAGATTCTAGTTACGCCGCTGGACGATAAAGAAATAGTAAACAAAAAGTATCATAAAATAAACTGAAATTCTTTTGCAAAACCTATTTTTAGAGATAAAAACGAGAAGGGAAGGCTTAAAAGTACCAAATGCTTTGTTTTCAAATTATGAAACAACGAATCTTGGATTGCCACTGGCCACCAACAGGTACAACACAATTTCTCATATGAAACGATTAAATGCCACTGCGGACAAGATTTTATCAATAATATTCTTCCAGGCGTTACGATTAATCATGTTCAAAATTGTTTCAGTTCAGCGTTCGAAGCGAAGCTTTGGCATTTGGAGTACTCGAAGCCATGGGAAACCCTGTTGGAATCGTGTTGGACGTCACTGAATACAAACGGGAACAACGTAAAGCCAAAATTACACTCATTCTTTTGTTATGGTTCGCCGTTCTTTATTTGGCCTTCGCCTTCATGGGACAATGCTTCAATATGCACTATATTTCTCTTCTTTGTCAATTAAGAATGAAAAAATCACTGAATACTGTGTTTACATGCTGTTTATTTAACGAAAACACATTGCTAAAACTTCTAAACAAGTGTGCAGAGAGTCATGCCACTTACACATGGGTTTTAACGTTATTTGGTAGGTTATCCGAACTTTGTGGACGTCATTGCTGGACCAGGAGGTTTTACCAACTTTTGATCTGCAAACGGTGAGTTTTCAAGACAATTTATTGCAACCTTTATATTCCGCACAATTTACACGCTACATTATTTTCGTAGATTTAGCCAGTGGCCACTGTTCAAATATGACAACAGTCACTCCTCAATATTTATTCGTTAAAGAGTGTGCAAAATGTCATCTAATTTTTTCGATAATTTATCGCTAATTGGTAATCCAAAACCGGTACTCAACTTCCGGTCTGCAATTTGCACTCTACATTAAATTTTCCTTTGGAGCTTCAATTGTGGATGCATTAGAAATTCAGATGGGTTAAAAAACAGCATGTTATGTAATAGATGTATGCATTTGGATTGGGTGAATGGAAAAAGATCCACAATATGCCGGAAAACCCCTTAACTCGAATGTGGACGAAGGAGGGTCACATGGAGATTAAGGATACGATCGCGATTGTGGGACAAAGTTGTCGTTTCCCCGCAGCGGACAACAGTGACGAATTTTGGGACCAGCTGAAAAATGGGAAACATGGAATCACGACGATAAATCTGAATCGACTTCCGGAGTGGCAAGCCTCTGATAAGAGATACAACACAATTAAGGCGGGATTCCTGAAATGTCCCATTGACGAGTTTGACGCAAAGTTTTTCGAGGTCAGTCCCCGAGAGGCGTCATTCATGGACCCCCAACAAAGACTGATGGTCGAAGTGGCTTGGGAGGCTCTGGAAAATGCGGGCATTGACCCGAAATCCCTAAAGGGGACTAACACCGCAGTTTTCTCCGGTCTCTGGATGCGGGAGTATGAAAAAATTGTGAGTCAAAATTTTAAATCTGAGGATTTCATGCGTCTCATCCTAGGAAATCATTTCAGCGCCACCTCGGCTAGGATCTCTTTCTTCCTGGGCCTGAATGGTCCGAATGTTATGACGGAATCCGGATGCTCCTCCTCCATGGTGGGTCTGCACCTCGCTTGCGACAGCCTCAAAAAGAGAGAAACGAATTTGGCCATAATTGCCGGGGCCAATTTACTCGTTCACCACTTTCCCCACAGTGAGGTGCCCGTTTTGGCCAAAGACGGACTTTGCAAAACTTACGATGAACGAGCCGATGGCTTCAGCCGAGCCGAGGGCGTGTCTGTTTTCGTCGTGAAACGGTTTCGGGACGCTATCCGAGATGGCGACAGAATATTGTCCGTTATTCGTGGTTCGGGTATTAGCAACGAAGGAACCAGTTCCAGTTTTGGCACTCCCAGTAAAATTTGTCAAGAAATTGCAATCAAACAAGCTTTTAAAAGTTCGGGAGTGCGGCCGGAAGAGGTGGACTACGTGGAGGCCCACGGGACAGGAACCCCCATAGGGGATCCAATTGAATTTGCTGCAATATCTGCAGGATACAAAGGGGAGACGCCACGTGACCACCCGTTGATCGTTGGCTCTGTGAAGACGAACACGGGGCACACTGAGTCTGCAGCCGGTCTCGCGGGAATTACAAAAGTGCTGTTGGCCATGGAAAATGAAATGATTCCGCCGCACCTCCATTTTCGCAAAATTAATCCCAGTATCGAGTTAGAGGCCCTTCCCGCCACGATCGCAACAGTGCCAACACCCTGGTGCACAAAAGGCGGCAGAAAAAGGATAGCGGGGGTAAGTTCCTTTGGAATTAGTGGGACAAACGTGCACGTCATTTTGGAAGAGCCCCCTGCGGTTCAAAAGAACTACACGGAGTCGATAAGCTTCGAAAGGACTTATCAGCTGTTGACTTTGTCCACGAAATCGGAAACCGCTCTCAAAGATATGGCGAGAAAATACGTGGAACTCATTCAAAAACATGGAGACACCGCGACACTAGCTGATATTTGTTTTTCGGCGAATACGGGCAGAGCGCACATGCGACACCGCTTGGCGCTGATTGCAAAAGACAATTTGGAGATGAAAAGGAAACTGGAAGCGGCTCCCTTGAATAATAATGAACTTCAAGGGGAGAGACCAAAAATTGCTTTTTTGTTTACTGGACAGGGGTCACAGTATTTTGGAATGGCAAAATGTTTGTATGACAGCAGCTGGGTTTTCCGAGACGCATTTAACGCATGCTCATCATACTTGCAGAATAATTTGCAGATTTCGTTGAAAAAGGTGATGTGGGAGGAGGCGGAAAATGAGAATACACTGAATGAGTCGATTTACAGTCAGACATGCATTTTTTCTGTCGCTTTTGCCTTGTTGACACTTTGGAAGAGTTTTGGTGTGCGTCCGGATTATGTGATTGGTCACAGTGCGGGAGAATTCGCGGCTTCGGTGGCTGCAGGCGTAATGTCACTGGAAGAGGCGCTGAATCTTGTCACGGAGAGAAGCCGTCTGATTAACAGTCTCCCTAAGGGAGCAATGTTGGCCGTCAGTGCAGATCGGCCAAAAATCGACAATATTTTAAACAATTTCACGCGGGAAAATCCAAATGAATGGGTAGATGTTGCAGTCATAAACTCTGCGATCGACATCGTTTTGGCGGGAAAGGGACCAACTCTGGAAAAATTAAGAATTCTGTTTAAGGAGGAAAATATAAAATGTACACTGCTAGCAGCGACTCATGCGTTCCACTCACGTGACATGGAAAACATTTTGGAACCTTTCGGAAATGTGTGCAATCAAATTGAATACAAAGAACCGGAAGTTATTTACGTTTCTGGATCCACGGGGAAGGAATTGAGCAAAAACGACGTCAACGCGCATTATTGGCAAAATCACGCGAGAAACACCGTAGACTTTACTATGGGAATTAAAACTTTATGGGAACAAGGATGTAATACATTTATCGAAATTGGAGCACAACCGGTCTTACTGTCTTTGGTGATGAATAACGTGAGTTTTAATGAAGATTCAACCCGTGACTGTCTTTGGCTGCCATCAATTCGAAAGAACGAAGACAACTGGCTGACAATTTTAACCAGTTTGTCAAAATTGTATTCTTCTGGTTACGATGTTGATTGGAAACAATTTGACGTTCATTACAATAGGAAAAAATTGGTTTTACCAAATTATCCCTTCCAGCGACAAAAATATTGGATTCAGTACACTGGAGAGGAAATCACAAAAACGATAAATCCCCTTCTTGGGAGAAAAGTTTCTTTGGCAATGTCCAAGAATGATCACATTTATCAACACTTTTGGGACTTAAGAGACCTTTCTTATTTCAGGGATCACCAGGTTTCAAATTTGGTACTGCTGCCCGGTGCCGTGTACATGGAATTATTTTTATCCGCCGGAAAAGATATTTTCCCCCATCTACAAAACGGGACAGAGGTGGTGGTGGAAAACTTCTCGATCGAAGCCCCAATGGAATTGGAGGACACTGGAAATAAAATTCAAGTGGTGGCCACCGTGGAGAATCAGGAGATAAATTCAAATAAATTTTCAATTCGCGCCTTTAAATATACTAATTTGAATGGATACAATGAGGAAAAAGGTTGGAAAATGTACGCAAGCGCCACTGTGTCTACAAAGCAAATTACAGCCGTTTGTGTCAATTCTGTAGAAGATAGTTATTGGGTAAAAAATCGAAAATCCCGACAAGAGTCACCTGAGGAAGAACCGGTTGTTTTTGGGTACGAAAATTTAAATAATATCAGAAAACGGTGCTGTGAAGAAATTGCAGAGATTTCCTCGACCGCTTATTACAAAAGGTGTGTTGAAGTGGGTTTCATGATGGGGAGGCGTTTTCAGACAATGGGGAAAATTCTGGTTGGTAAGCGGGAGATTTTGGTAGAGATTGCCGCTCCGGCAGATGGCGGTGACATGAGCGATTTCGCGGGCCATCCCTTGCTTCTCGATGCAATGGTTCAGTCCGTGTCCGTCAGCATCATTGAGATGGGGGTGGATTTGTATCTACCGGTAATGATAGAAAAGGGAATTATCTTTGCTAACAAAGTGTGCGACACGTATTTTGCGCACATGATGTGGGAGGAGGGTAAGGCAGAGGGCTCCGTGTGTTTGTACGATGATAAATCGAATTTACTGGCGGTTTTGCAATCTGTGAGGTTGGTACGCAGCACAATCAGTTCCTTCATGAATATTATTTCGGCGCAGAAAAATAAATTGCCCGGTTTGTACAAGGAAGTGTGGAGAGTGCAGGAGGGGCCTTCCGTGGCACGCCTGGATTTTTCCAAAATGGATTCTTCACAGATTTTAAAAAATCTACAAAATAATTTGAAAGGGGATATTGATAAATATTCGACGGCCATAGGTGATCTGAAAATTGTGAATAGATACTGCTGGTTGTCGATTTTAAAATCTTTTATTCAGTTAGGGTGGAGACGAGTGCCCGGCACTTTGTTTGATGAGGAAAGTTTTTTGAATGACTTGGCAATTGCACCAGTGCATTTCTTGTATGTGAAGATGTTGCTGGGTATTTTGGTGGAGGAGAATTTGTTGGATTTTGAGGGGGAAAATGACAGTGGGGGTGGTCAGTGGCGAATATTAGGTGAAAATCCAACAGACGAAGAAGTTTTTGAACTTACCCGGGAATGCGAGCGTGAGTTGGAATGTAGTGCACATTGGTCGGTTGAAAAAAAATTGTTAATAAACAGCTCCAACCATTTAAGTGCAATTCTGGAAGGCAAAGAATTTCAGAATGGACAGGATTTGTATGGGTGTGGCTTAGATTTTGAAATTGCCAACAAAAGAATTGGGGAATACATCTCAGGAATTTGTCAGACTATTGAAACTGGTGATAATGTGGCAAATTACGTGCTGAATATTTTAGAGATCAGTGCAGGAGCCGGGTCGTCCACAACGAAACACATAATTTCGGCACTTGAACGTCATAAAATTTTGTTTCGGTACACTGTGACGAGCTCTTCAGCTGAGTCGTTGAAAGAGACTGAAAAACAATTCAGCGGCATTAAGGGAATCGACTATAAAATATTGAACGTAGAATTGGATTCAAAAATACAAGGATTCATACCACGAAAATACGATATCGTTGTGGTTTCTAATGTATTTTATCAAACAGAAAGTTTGAAACAATCTATTGGTAACGTACGTCAGCTCTTGTCACCACAAAATGGAATTTTAATTGTCCAGGAACTTATGGCCAAATCTAGATTGCATGATGTAATTCTAGGATTAGACAGGAATTATTGGCGATTTAAGGACTTGGAAATTAGAGAAAACCACCCGAATATTAGTGAAGAAATGTGGGTTGGAATTTTAGCTGAAAGTGGATTTGAATCAATTAAAAACATTTCGGATAAACGTGAAATTTGCAAAATTTTAATTGCTGAAAATAATTCCTCCTATATTTGCAACAATTATTCATTGACAAGCGGTACTTACAAAAATTCTGATGTAAAAGAAAATATCTGGGTGATTTTTGGCGACAATTTGGGATTTGCTCCTGTTTTGCAAAGAAATATCGAAAATTTAGGCGACAAAGTCGTGATTCTCGGTGAGTACGAGACTTTCAAAAATTCATATTTCACTTTGAAGGAAATAGAACATGTGAAGTGCACTAACAATATCCTGGGGTTCATCTTTCTGAATACATTGAACGAAGACACTGTCCAAGAAAACTTTTGTAAAACAATTTTTGAAATTATAAAATCCTGCATAAAGGAAGAAAATGTTCCAAAATTCTTAGTAGCCACTCGTGGTGTCCACCATTCAGGTGGTGATCAAGGAATCGTCGATCCATCCAAAGCTACAGTTTGGGGTCTTTTAAAAACAGCCCAAAACGAACGACCGGATTTGGTGGGGAAAATGATAGATTTTGACCCTGACAACATCAACATTGCCAAATACTGCGAACAACTTCTTTTTGAATTGTGGAATTTGACGGGAGAGTCTCAAATTATGTACCGAAACGGGAAACGTCATTATTTACGATTAATATTCCTGGGGAATCAAACAACGCCTCTGACCCTACCCAACGATCGTTATTCAATTGTCATTCCAGCATCAAAAAGTATTAAAGGGATAACATTCAGTTCAGCAGGGAAACCGACATTGAAGCCGAAAGAACTTGACGTGGAGGTCAAGGCATTTGCTTTGAATTTTCGAGATATCTTTGTAATTCTAAAACCGGAAATGTTTAATTCAAAATACGAAACTGTGGGCTCCGATGTTGCAGGAATTATTAGAGAGGTGGGCTGCGAGGTGACCAATTTCAAAGTTGGTGATGAAGTGGTGGGCATGTCGTTTGCCAGCTCTGCTGGAAGTCACGTGACACTTGAAGAACGCCACTTAATGCTGAAGCCTAAATCGATGACCTTTCCCGAAGCTTCAACTCTTCCGTCTGTTTTTCTTACTGCGTACCGTTGTGTGATTTCT
>JABASC010005120.1:0-10726 GCA_019776185.1 Plutomurus gul
GACACCTGTCACTTTTGGACACCCTATTTTGGTTTTTTGTCTTTTTTATTTTGTCTGTCTGAACAATGATAGAAATCATGACATTGACTCGAAGAATTTTGTGGTCGTGTTCTCGGGGTTTACTATAAGTCACTGAAATTAGCATAACATTCAGTGAAGATAAGCATTGGGATCACACAAGTCAATGAGTTATCAATTAAGGTGTGTTGGGTATCCCCGATTTCTAGAAAGACACCTGCAGAATTTTTTTAGTGTGCAGTTCACATATCCAAACACTTGAAGTGAGTTAATTTACAAAAGGACAAGGACCATTTCCAAGAGGAAATAAAAATTAGGGATTTCAATAGAATAATAGAATTAGAATGTCAATCAATTAATTCATCAATAAAATTATTTCAAGGAAAGACCGACCACCCTCTTCTTCTTTGGCTAACAAATAAAATGTAAAAGTATCATTAATTTTTATTACCTATTGTAATATAAAAGGTATGTTATACTGTACTCGAGGAAGTGCAGTGTCAGCATGCTCCACTGTTACTTAAATTACACGTTGAATGATATTTGTGATTCGGTTTCAATGTTTGAATCTGTGTGCACTAAACGTACAATTCTCACCAATATTAAATTAACTAGCCATTCTACTCTGACA
The DNA here is from genome assembly GCA_019776185.1 of Plutomurus gul. Taxonomy (NCBI): domain Eukaryota; kingdom Metazoa; phylum Arthropoda; class Collembola; order Entomobryomorpha; family Tomoceridae; genus Plutomurus; species Plutomurus gul. The sequence goes on from JABASC010005120.1 coordinate 650, forward strand.
TCCCATCAAATTCCCAGCGTCTGGTGAATTCATTTTATTTTGTTCGTGTGTTGTTTTCACGTATTTAATATCAATTGCTGAAAAATTCTATCGCGGTCAACGGAGACAATTTTTTAACATTCAGAGATTACTCAGGTAAGTTTATATTTATGAAATATTATTTAGTAATTGGAGACTTGGCCCGCTATTGCAAATTCATTCCATCAGAATATAATTGAAGGAAATTAAAATGAAATTATTATCTCTAAATTATTTAAATTTAATTTTTTCTTTCAAGTCAATCAGCTTATAAATGTTAATTACCAAGGTTACAGGTTAAAAAATAAAAATGAAGTGCGCCAAATCAAAGCACGAAATCCAGCCGGACAATTCTGTGAAAATGTGTTTGCTTTGCCAAAACTTGTACGAGGAAAGAGGGTCCAACTCTGCGTCCATTTCTGCAAAAGTGTTAGAAAATTGCCAGAAATATTTACACTCGCACATCATCGAAAATAATTTCAGGGAATATTTGAACCAATTGCCATCAGAAAACGAAACGGTTTCGATGTGCCCAAAATGTTTGCAATCGTCTGTTCAATTGACTGAACTTGACGACAAATTGCAGATCATTCAAAAATCCATGAATGACTTTGTGTTAACATTTTATTCGGAGGTTATCCATCGTCGTACAAAAATATCAGGCGCCCTGTCCCAACAACGAACTGTGGAAATTGATATTTGCAAATTCTCCGATGTGATCGGTGAAAATGGAACTGGGAGCAATGAAATCGTGAATCCAGATCTGAATAAAGATGGAGAAGTGCAAATAGAATTTGAATCTGTCAACCGCGAAGGTTTTAATTCCATTGAGAATGGTGGAGACGGGCTAAATGTGGCGTCTGAGAGCACTCCTATTCCTACGATTGCTAAAGAAGGCGCAACAGCAACTAGCAGCAAAAATAAACTCGTTGATTTCAAAAAGAAAGTTCAGATAAATCTTCAAAGTAAGTTCACGAATAAAATTTCTTCTAATAATAGAATAACGCGTGACCCTTAATGAACAGTCACGAAACCTCTCCTATAAAATTTATGCAGGCAGACCATAGTTTACAGATTTAGTCTTCAATTAAATTTTGTAAATTACATTTAAACTCGTTAACTGGTCATCTTTTCATTTAACAGGATTGCAGCTGCCAATCAAGAAAAACGGTCATTCTGCATCCCATGAAGGTCCAGTTGTCTCTAAAGCACAGTGAGTTAAACTCGAACTATGTGAAATATCCCAAGTAAACTTCCCCAGGGGATTGAGCTTATCGATTTTATTTTATTTGCTTTTAATGTAAAATTCAATCCAATGCTGGAACCTTCCTTGCACAAATGGTGGACTTTAGTCTTGAATTGCTTGAAATTGATTTGTTTAGCGATTTTAGCCCCTATTTACCACTTACCACTGGTAAACCTGTGTACACAACTTTTCCCATGAATGGCGTCAGTGTAGCCCGTTTGTTAAGTATAGTTTTTACCACACTGGTAAAAACGACCAACAAGTGGTAAAAACGCAACCCTGAGTGGCCGAATATTATCGGCGACGTTATTTAAATTCAATTTGTATTCTAAACCAAATGACCAAACAATGTTTTGTATTTACAGAATTGCCAATGCAATCAAATCGAAGAAATCTCGTATTCATTCAATTGACAAATCACACGGGATTCAGGAACACAGACGACATCTGAAATACAATAATATCGACATAATAAGTTGTCCCGTGTCTTCTACTTGTTCACCTAATCAAAGGGTGCCCTTAAGTGGACATAAATGCGGGAAGAAGAAATTCAAATGCTCCTTTTGTCTGTCGGTGTGCACAACATATTCCAATCTTGTCATTCACAATGGAACTCAGACCAGGGAAAAGCCATACCGTTGCTTATTCTGCAAAAAGTGTTTCGCTCAAAGTGATGCTTGTAAACGGCATGAGCGAGTGCACATGCGCAGAAAGCTATTCAAATGCCCCATATGTTCGCAGATTTCATGTACCGCTGTCAACTAACAAACACATTTATTCATTCATTCATAAAAACAACATAAATTTTGAACATTTTAGAAAGGTGGTCATTATATAATTAATATCATTTACATTGACTTTCTAATCCATTTATTACAATTATCGCTAAGACCTGACCTGTGCACAATAATAAAATGCTTTTCAAGTTCAATAATATTTTAGGGTACTTGTAATTATTCAGATTTCTCATCCGGGAGCTAAATCGCTCAATGGCAAATGTGTGCGCTGATGCACAGAGAATTAAAACAATTTCTTGGATTCACGTTCACACTGAAAATGGCACGACATAGGTTTCCCACTTAAACACATTATTATTTGGGCACTGTGATCACTTAAATAATACACGGTACATCTTTGTCTTTTTCATCACAGAGAAACATAATTTTTTTGCTGTTTTGTTGTACAATTTAATTAACGCGTTCATTCTTATAACTTTTCATTGGCACAGATCGATTGGTGAAAACTGTCAAGTTGGCAGTGACATGTTAAAATTTAGGTATTAAGTTTGTTTAAAGGCCGCATTGGCTTTGGCATGTGGCTTAAACCAGGAATCGCTTATCAGGCGGTTTCCAATCATTTTACTAATTAGCTTTAAACTCACTGAGTATTACGCGGTGCGTAAAACGCAAGGCAATACAGGGCCATCTTAAATGCTTGTATTTAATCAGCAATTAAAACAAAGGAATCGTACATTAGAATAAAGTAACAAGAAGTTGACTATAAAAAATTTTCATTACAAAAACAAATGAATGTTCATTAAATAAAAAAGGAATTGTCATTGAGTGCACCATTTAATTGTCATTTTAGACAAAGGAATTGTCATTAGATTTTCTTTCATTTATGAAATATGTTACAGATTATAATTTCCCTAAAGGAGAAAATTCATTGATTCAAATCAATTAGTCCTCTATTAGTAGCTTTCGGCCTTCCGCGTTTGCGTTTATGTCCAAGTGAGAAACTTGTCACTGTATCAGGAAAGGTGCACAACTGCCTTTGAACGGAATGATGAGCTTGCACTCTTCCGTCACCACTCAAGTGCAAACAAACAATGCTGACAAAAGAAGCTCCTGTTTGCATATCTTCATCGGATTTGCGGCTATACTAATCTAAGGACACATTGAACTAACCATTCTAAAGACAGATTTGACAAACTGTCAATTTCCTTTTATAATGTACGATTAAATGGTAGCCCATCTTAAATAATATACTTTTTATGCACGCACTGCGTACCAATCATTTTACGCGCTTTGATGCATTTTTACGCATCGCATTTTAGGCATTGAGTGTTGCGTAAGCAGGGATGGAAAAAAAACGTTTTTTTAAACAAAAACCCCGACCCATGGTTCATTATGTTTTTGGGGTTTTTTGAGCGTTGGGTTTTTGGATTTTTTATGTTGAAAAATATACCAACGTTAACACACAATAATACTACTACGAACATAAAAACCCCAATGGCTTTTTTTTAAAACCATGAAATGCCGAGACCCATGTGCATAAGGCTATTCCTTAACTATTAATATGCTGAATTTTTCTGAATTGGTGGACTTTATGTGCTGAGCAGGCGATCGAGAAAGCAGAATCTTGTATTTATTCAACTCTCACTTGCATCCTGTTTATTCAGAATATTGTTGTAAGAATAGATGATGGCAGGGAGGTGGTGCAGAGAGCAACAGGGAGAAGGCCGTACAAGTTCCGTTTCAGTGGAGGGAGGGGAGTGGGGGGACGGTGAGATTCGGGAGACTCCGTAGCAGCACAGCACGCAACAGTTTCCTGGAGAGACGGAAGAGACGGGCAGACAACGACTACGACGCAATTCTTTTCATAATTTATATATGTATGTACATTAGATTCACTTCTGATCATTTCCTCGATAGTAGCTCATTCCTCATTCAGTGCTGCTCACTGACACACGCACACAAATCCTATACCCAACAGAGAATACCAACTTGTACACTGCTTGCCCTCCCTGCTGACAAGTGATACAGCCGAGATCTGGTGGGAAAAGGAGATCTTTACCTAACAGTAAGTACAACTTGAATTCTACTTTTATTAAATAATTACTATGACAAGGGGCGTATCAAGCAATGGGTCCCTGGCCCCCCTCAAATAATAAAGTTAACAAACATATAGCAGGAGGTGAGGGATGTGGCTAAACTATAATATAGAAAGGCTGGGGTCTCCCAGGCCCCCACCAATACTTTTTCTGGGTACGCGCAGCACACAAAAGCATTGCAGTAAATTCAAGGAGTTCAGTAGGACTTGTGGCTTCATTCTCCTCGCTACTAGAGTGAAATAGCACGTTTGCAATGTGCGCCAGTGGCGTAACTATAATTTGAAGGTCGGTACGCTCATAAAGAATAAATTATGCACCTTTTGTTTTAAAAAATTTTAAAATTTGCTGTTCAAACTTAAAAATGTTGCCCATCAGGGTCTTTTTATACCCTGCCAACCCCCACATAAATAGTTACGCTACTGACGTACGCATAAGGGTAAACAGTGGACAGCGATTGCAATCTGCAGAAAGCGGTCTCACTATTTTCGTATCCGGATAGTTAATAGAGACCGTCTTATAGCCATTTTCATAGAATATAGAAGGGATACTTTATCGCTTAGGAATGACATAGTGACGGACACTTTATAGCAAGGTCATAGTATTGCCAAGTAAAAATTATAGCAATTTTTTTATTGCGTGGGACAGCTTATAGTAATGGAAAAATATAGCAACTATATAATCATTGCAAATTAAAATTTTATTAAATTAAAAAAATTGGTTATTCAGCGTGTATTGAATATTATACCATCCGAATTCGTGAGTACTTCGATTCCCGTAGTCATAGTCTTCCACCACTTTATTCAATTTAACGGTTAGATATTAACCATTTTATGTATGTACCAGGTTTTGTCTCGTCAAATTATATTTTACTTTATCAAAGTAAAACCTACTTGCAATTAGCAAGATTCCCACGAAATGTTTTTGTAAAATTAAATTGCATTTTAAAACAGTTGCAACAGAATATCAATCCCAAATTACAGCTAATCGCTTACACAGTTCTAACAGTTTTAGGGGTACATATGTAAAATCGAACTATAAATTTGACGTGCTATAGACTGTCCATCACTATAAAACGACATATAAACAGGACTAGCAATAACTTTTGCATCATATAAACTGTCCGTCACTATATAATTTCTTCGTGCTAAAGTGTCCATTCTATAAACAAATTGCGATAAGACGGTATACCATAAAACGAGAACTATAAGTTGTCCTAGAATCACTATTTTAAGCGTATAACAAACGGGAGATTAACTTTTTCGATTATCTTTACGAGGGGAAGTCCATAAACTATGTAGTCCGTGAGCAGTGATGGTGTGCACAGTACAGGAACTTCGGAAGACTACTACAGGCTCTTTGAACATAGGAAATGACTGTTTAGAGGGAGGGGGTTACAATTTCATTTTTTTACCACGTTGTGTATGGACCGCCCCAAAGTGATCTGACCTCCAGTGCAGCAGATGTATTGAGTGCTGGCCGGTCAAGTGCATGGAAACGGTTCTGAATATGAGAAAGCAGTTTTCTCTGTAGACACATGTCTCGCTCTCGTCTTTCCATGTTCTTTGGTTGTCTGAGGGAAAACTCTCTCTCTCTCTCTCTTTCACTCACTCACTCACTGACTCACTCTGCACACAAAGTAAACATATAAAATAATTGCTGCTTGAGTGCTGGCAGCTGCCTAGTAACACATTGAGTGTGTATTCGTGATCTTTGCTGGGCATATGGATCTGTCCCATTTACTTAGTTGCATGCATTCCATTACTCGTCTCGTCACACTTGCGCATCCATCAACCACCACTACAACATGTACAGATAGTTGTCCTGGCTCCTACTTATTATACCTTTATTATTATGGCAAACAAGTATTAGCAGAGCTTTTAGTCGCATCCATGTAAAAGGACTTATTTCTAAGATGCACGGATTAAAAACAAGGGTTGCGCTATCGTATTTACCACACGGTAAAAACTGCCGGTGTTTTAGTGGTTTAAAAAAATTATATTTACACAATATTTCCAATAGATCGCATGAGGATAGCGTGTTTACTAGCTATAGTTTTTACCACACTGTTAAATACCGGTAATAAAAACCGTTTTTACCGGTGCTATGGTAAAAACACAAAAAATGTGGTAAAACCTCAACCCTGTTAAAAAGATTCTGTCATTCCTTTCACATACAAGAGATACTTTCACAATGAGATTATGGGGAAACGGACTTTTAATAGCACAAGTGACATGTTAACAATTTGGCGTGCCTTTAGTGCATGAAATTCATGTGAGATTGCCCCCGGTGCTTTTATTCTTTTAGTATGAAAAATTTTGAAATTTAACTACAAGGAACGTTCTCACTAAGTACATAATAGAATTTGGAATAATTTTCCTGTGTACTTCCATTAGGAAGTCGTAGGCACTCTGAGCGGTGCATTAGTACGGAGACAATTCTGTGGTCGTGCGGCAGCAGCAGCCAAGACAGCAAAGCTGTTTTGTGGCAAAGTTTCTCGTAATTCAATTCAACCCACGTAAAGCCATGAAATTCATAATGTGACATGAAATCGTGTAAGACACATGGATTGTTAGGTGTACAGTAATTACCATATAGAGTAGATGCAACCATGGTCTAAAAGTGTCTTTAGTAAACAAATTTCACTGGGAAGGGGGCGAAATTTAAATGGTAAATTTATTCATGTTAGCAGTTAAAATCGTTTGAAGTTTGTAAAGTCCGTAATGTCTGCCCTGTGAACATTTTAAGATTTAAAATTAAGTATTTAAATTTTTAATACCTTGAAGTGTGGTTCAGTTCCCTGACTGAGGTCAAAAGTGAACAAAAATCAAACCAAGTGGTCTATAATCTCGCCAAATAGCAATTAAAATATTTGGCAGCATTAATTTACGTATTTATAAAAAATTATATTCCCCCTTGTAAAGTATTTCATCGATGAGATGAGTGATTTATATCATAATATTAAGGATGACTTGCACCTGCTTGTTCTCCTGATGATGTGACAACCAATCTGGAAAATTGAATCTTATTGGTTACATCATATGAAAGGTAAATCTGATTTTGGTTTTTGAAAGTTCAGAAAACGCTTCCATACAAAAGAAAGAGTTACCTGTCTTTTATTTGGAAAAACCGTTTGTTTCTAACGTTTTAATATTATATTTCATCGCCAATGCAAATAAAAATGTAGAAAACCTGTTTTTCATCTGTGCACACGAATTAGAAAGCGTAGAGTGAACGAAGGTTGATCAGAAGTTGTGCACACTGCACTGTAAATAAACGAGCAGCCGATTTAAAAAACCATAGTCAGTGGCATTGTTTTGGCACTGAAGCTAAAAAGGTATAAGGGCACTTTAAGTCTGTAAGATGGAATGATAGTCTACAGTTTCCCAATCAGCCGTGATGATATCCTTGCAATTAAGGTAGTGGTCCTAGTCACAGGAAATCCACTTATACATAAATGCGATCTGTCATCCGAAAATAGCTTCTGGATGATGAAGTGGGGTCGCGTTGTCGTGTTCACTGTTATCTGAGAACTTATTATTCTACTAAGTGTAATAAAATATCTATCTACAAAATAAGGATACATCTTCCCACTCACCAGGTTGTCCGCATAAAAATAAATTATAAGCTCGTTCACAAATATAAAAATTCTCCGTCGGATCATCACAGAAATTCGTTCTCGTTTCATTTACTTTTTGCGATTTCTTTTTAAAATAGAACCCGTTCTTGGAAATAAAAGCCTGGCCATTTTATTTTCATTTCAAATTTTTTTTAAATCGTTTCATCTTCAAAATTTGCATTTTGAGATTTAGGTGGAAAGTGTGAATTACGAAACCCTGAAACAAAGTCTTGCCGAAATAATAATAAGTTTCCTTTTTAGGTTTGAAAAATGTGTCATTTCGGTTACTATTTTTCTACCGAAGTTTCTCAAAGACAATTTGGCCTCCTTGTGCCGTTGTCAGGGCAAAATTAAGGATTGATAGGCATTATTAAAGACTTTTTTTCTATTTCACTGAGACAATATTAAAGAGTCACTATTGTTATGATATCTTTTTCGTTAAATGCCAATTAGAGTTTGCCGTAACGATGTTTATGTTACTCATGTTCACTTACACATGCACAAATAATTATGAGTAGAATTGACTACCAAGAAGTTTATTTATACTTAACGACAACACATTTCATGTATAAAAGGCAATAAAAAAAATGGGAGGAAAAAAGCGATTCCAGCTTCTGAAAAGAACACAAACTAAATGAAACCTACATAGAAAGGCAATTACTTGGAACTCGGCTAAAAAAAGAATTATTCAGCATTAGCCAAGTAGAAAGTTCTGGAAATCTTTTTCACAAGGAAACAAAGTTAATAAAAGGAATTGAATATCGAATAACAGAGATTTCGGGGAATTGCGATCGTTAGGACAAAATTAGGACTCTTCCGAAACTGTCATAAATACAAGACAATTATTCTTCTTCTCTAAAGTTACGGATTCTATAGTTAAAATCTAAAATGCTTTTACACAAAAAGATCATAGTGATCCAGCAGGTCGTATGTAATGACTAGAAAATTGTTTGTTGTAACGGAGTTCAGGGTGTGTTCAGGAAACGTGCTACCACCAGCCTTTCGCGTGTAGCAGCGTCGCATCCCACCAGAGGATTTCTATTTCATTCAAAAACAAAATATTTTACAGTTTATCTTCAAAGCCATTTCTTATTCCATTTATCAGTAAGCACTAGCGATCTTCTTGACCTAACGACTGTGCGCATTTACACAGATAGGCTAGATTAAACAGTAAATGGGCGGAGCTATCAGGGTTTTGTAAATCACAGTTTCGGATAAAATCCCATCACAGTGGGATTAAATACGATGATTCGTAATTAAATATGATGGGATTAATTTGTAGTCCGTACACCTTCTAACACGTAGATAACATTAATCACACCAAGCGTCTCTCTGACCAAACGTTTACAAACATTTGATCACAGTAATTAATCCCACTGTGATAATCACATCCGAAACCCTGGGAGTGAGGGTGGACAATATGTTATGAATGTTAAATCTGTTGGACTTACTCGGTTGATGTGACTGACGAGATTCGGAATACATTGCGAGGCGTTCGTTGCACATTGCTATTTTCGCAAATAATATCTCCCAACGTTCTCCGTCTTATCGATTGCAATTCAGGGGGCTGGAGAGAGGACGCTTGGCCGGAATGAGTGAAGAAAAATCTGTCTCCGTCCTTCAGTTTCTGAAATTGCTGTGCCTGGTGTTCAAATGAACAAATAAAAATCGTCATCATAAATTAGACAATAATTAAATAATAGAATTCGAATTCTAAGTCGATAAAATATTAAGATTGCCTTGAGACAATTGAATGTGGCGCCAGAAACTGCACCGGGTGCTGGCACTTCGGCGATTCCCCCCGTAAACAAGTCGATATCCAATGGAGATGAATAAAGCTCCTGCAGTTTATCCCAGGTCTCTGCAAGGATTTCTTGGGGTTTTTGTGTCCACGTGGTGAGTGGCGCCAGATTGCAAACAACACGGTAGTCATTATACGGACGAATTCCATGCTCTCTTCCCCGCTACAAAATTGTTTGTACATAATTTCACTAATTAGCCATGTAAACTAATTACAATTTATCTGTAAATGTGTGCTAAAATGTTATTATAGCCATTTTTACATGTAAATTTCTTGCAATTAAGTCGCTTCCAAAAACGGCGGGTCGTCTTTGAAGCAAATGATTGGTGAGCTGGTCGGTCACGTGTCGGTCGTAAGTTTGAGCGTTTTGAATCATTAAACCGCCAAGAATTAAATTGTAGCCTTCACCATCCATTTGCTCTAACTGAAAATACATTATGTAAATGCAAAACACTGGCAATAAAAAAGGTATACCTTTTCCTACAAAAAACAAAAAAGGTTGATTCTTAAGCCTACATTTTTTACCTAATGTCTTTTTAAAAATCCTTTTTGCCTTTTATCTA